>JAWPHD010006032.1:0-151718 GCA_037043455.1 Cyrtodaria siliqua
TTTGTCTGTTTGCGTGTTTGTTTTTGTATTTTGTGGTTGACTGTCGTCCTTGAATGCTGCTTTCCCTGTCCGATATGTATCTTTCTTTATTAAAATTTTAAACAAGTAAGTTTTGCTGTCGCTATCGTGTATCCCTGAACGTATTTCCTTACAATTCTAATAAATTCTAATAAATGAACTACATAACCGTAATACAAACTAATACAATAGCTTTAAAGTAGTATTCAGCTGGGTGATATATATGAAAATGAGAAAAAGCGTCGTACAGAAATCACAGCACCCAAAAGCAACAGCAGCGTTGGTCAGCACTGCACCACAAACAAAGAGCAAAATAAACATACAATGAAAAGAATTATACAATACACAAAGAGGGATGAAAACATGGTTACCGACTTGGAACACTCAGTAGACAATAAGGCCTACTGGTTAGCTTAAACATATATGAAAAGAGAAATTTGGAAATCGTCGAACACGATACTAATAAATACAACAAATATTGCAGTTTCGGTGTTATGTGTACACAACCTCGTCGTCATCCTGTATTCATCGCTATTCATATGAATCATATAAATGTTCATCGTCTTGACAAATAATTGGATTGCTCAAATGTTGGTATGTATGTGGTTTTCATTGTAGCAATTCAGCATAATTCATATCAATGTGCAGTTCATGCTTCTAAGTAATCCATGTTTCTGAGTAAAAGATAATAAATTAGAAATTTGTCCATGGGACACGGATGCCTACATTGAAAAGAATCATCGTAAAACGCGAACAATGTTATGAAAAAAATGCCGTAACTCACGTACGGAATCTATACGCACATGTTGACAACATAGGTACGCATCATGTAAAGTTTTGAAACAGTCGATTGAAAACTGATGGAGGAGATAGACACACAAGATATTTTAATTAAACTTACGACTTAAAGTTTGAAACTTAAAGACGAACGAAGGACTGTAACTCAGGTATTAAAGGTCATTTTTGATGAAGAATCGATATAGATATCTTGACATCTTTGGTAAGCATCCTGTAAAGTTTCGGAAACATCGGTTGAAAAATGTGGGAGGAGATAGACACACTTTTTTCGTGACGGATACTCGGACGGACAGACCGACCAACATTTGTCTGTTAAGGGGCTATCCAGGTTATTAGCTTACGATGTTTAAATGTAAGTGCTAATTTGAGCTCCGAAACGATATCATGATGCAAATCAGCATCCCCTAATCCCCTTCTAGACCAGCATAATTGGATGGAATCCACAGACTGTGTGGTAAATAGGGTATATTTAGGCTCATCACAACATAAATACTCTATGGATGCAGTCTCCCAGAAGTTTAGGGACTTAACCTCATAAACCCAAAAGAGCCCCTAATCCTTGTCTGGACAAATAAAATACCACATAAACCTGAATTGTTGTCATGGACAGACGGACGGACGGATGGACGGACTCGGCTAACGATTTATTTAATAGTAGAGAAATTTACCAAATAAGTATACTATATAGTTTGAGAGCTCTATTCTCTAGTGATAGGGCACTATCACGTACAGGACTGCGCTTGAGTGGTCTTATGGTTTCTGTTCCCCACTTAGCTGCGATATTATGTAGATCCGTATAATGCAAATAAGATCCAGGTAGTGGTAACAGATAGTTATATAAAAAAAAAAAGAGATATAGGGTCCTATAGAAACCACAGCGTCCGAGCGCAATGGCATCGTATGTCCTCACTGTACTGCAAACAAGGACTTGAAAATACAATGAAAGAGACAAAAAACAACAGAAAGTGTGGTGAAGACAGGGTTACCGACTTGGAACGGTCAATAGGCAATAAGGCCTACTGGTTAGCTTGAATCGATTTTATATGCGCACAATCTTCGCTATTATCCTGTCTTCAACGCCCAAATAGACAAGACAGTGTAAACAAAACTACATCCATCAAAAGGAATTCTCTAACAATAAAGTCCACATCCTGAGAAACGAACTAAAGAAACACATACAAAATAATAAACATCTCAGGATATATCCAGAATCGTACTGAACAACCATAGTAGTTGCAGCTAAAGAGAAAACCAATCTAGGGTACGACCAGAAAACCCGAGGGACGAAAGCTCATGCACCCACCTCCCTTAGTTGGGGTTTCAGTAGGTACAATCATAGAGTCCCAAGAGGTAGTCCAGTCATCGCACAAGTGAAAAGTGAAGCGTAATGACTGACTGTAATCACTAAACATGCAGTGCGCTGTAAAACCAAAGGGTTATATCCTTTTCTGACGAACTTCCTGCTTAAATTTGTAAAGCGGTCAGGAAACCCGTCGGACCCCTTTAACTTTCGAAGTTTATAGACCACATCTCCATAAAATGAGGGTTGTGATATGACTAGTCGCAGAAGTGTCTTAAGGTTGGTGTTGTACTTTTCCAGCAGGCCCTCGTTACGGCGGTAGAATTTAGAGAAAGATCTACGTAGTTTGTGATAACGAAAACCCTGCTGAAGAAGTTTACTTGTAATAACTTGATTTCGACCATTGAAGTCTATAACATCATTACAAGCTCTAGCAAGTCGAATGAGCTGGGAGATATACACCCCGTATGAGGTAGCACGAGGTACATCTCCATCCAGGTGTGGATAGTTAACGATGTTAAAATTGAAATCATCTCTCTTATCATAGATTTTAGTATGAATACAATCATTTGAAATCGAGAGATGAAGATCGAGAAATGCTGCTACTGTATCCGAACTATTGGCTTTATTCAACGTGAGCTCTGGTGGATAAATGTTAGTGACCATATGAGCAAAGAACGGATTATCAATATTGAGTATGTAAGTACGGTAATTATAAAAACGCATTCGGTTGCTTATTTATGCATGCAATTTACAGGTTGACTGAAACAGATAAAAGAATGAGTATCGCAAGATTTTGAGTCACAGCTTGAACATAAAATGAAGGATATGGAATTTATAACCTTAAACAGAACATTGAACTGGTAGTACAAATGAGAAAATATACTCCAAAATGATCCCAAACGAACATATGTTATCAAAATCTTGATACAGACATTAGACAGCATGTAAACTATCTACTAGCCACTACTTGTTTATTTTTAGTAAAAATGAGATATATGGTCCTATAGAAACCACAGCGTCCGAACGCAATGTAATCGTAGGTCCGCACTGTAATACAAACAAGGACTTGATAATACAATGAAAGAGCCAAAAAACACAGAAAGGGTGGTGAAGACAGGGTTACCGACTTTGAACGGTCAGTAGGCAATAAGGCCTACTGGTTAGCTTGAATCTATTTTATATGCGCACAATCCTCGATATTATCCTGTCGTCAGCGCCCAAATAGACAAGACAGTGTAAACAAAACTACATCCCATCAAAAGGAATTCTCTAACAATAAAGTCCACATCCAGCACAAATAAAACCCGATGTCCTTGGTGCTATGTCAATCGTTTGATAATAAACATTTATGGGTAAAGTACAGGGAAAATAGAACTCTTATGTTATTCTTGTACGTCTTGCTTCTGCTTAAGTAAATAATTCGTTTTGGACCAATACATTTTACCTCATGCATGCATCACAATTCTTAAGGAAGGTTTAAATAAATAAAACATATTATGAAATAAAATAGTTGTTACGTAGTCACGAACATTAATGGGCAATATTTGTTTGGCTCTGTATTAAGTGATATTTAAATATAAATTCAGTTTAATGTCAACGTATAAAAGTAAAACGTGGCAGGAGGCGGGTGATGCAGCCAAAGTCAAATTAATGATAAGTGACGGGCAGCGTCCAGAATAGTATTTAAGGGATGCAAAGGGACATAAATATGTGCTTTATTACCGGAAGTTATATGTATATACAAAGAAAGACAAACATATTTACTCATTGTTTATTATTTTGCAAAAATAATTAAAATGATCTCACACAAGCGCATATGCTTCTGCTGGCGTGTTTGTTTCTGTGTTTTGTGGTTGACTGTCCTCCTTGAATGCTACTTTCCCTGTCCATCTTTTTATATTTCTTGGTAAAAAAGACTATAGCAGAAGTAGGGTTTAGGGAGGTAACCGACAAACATATGGTGCCCGCCACGGAATAGCCGTGGTAACATATCTTTTGACCCCTCGGTTATGACTCCCCGTTCATTTTCCTGTATAGTAGATTGACCCCCCGGTCATTATCATGATTATCAGCTGTAAGAAATTGACTCCTCGGTCAAAATTTACTGTAAAAAAAATTACACTACACGTGTGAAAACGTGACCCACCTGTCAAAATATGACCCCCACCTTAAATAATAACTCCCATCAAAATTTGTTCAGTTAGGAATGAGATACTGGGATGAAACTTGGTATGTAATTAACGTTTGTGGAGAGAAATGTTGGGATTGCAGATGGTGTCACTGGGGTCAAGTTCAAGGTCGCTGTTACTAAGAAATACGAAATATGGGCATGTTCAACTGCGAAATAAACAAGAAATGATACTGTTAAGTGACACATGCCCCCTAAGGGTGACCTTTAACCCCCTGAGAGTGACATTGACCTTGAAGCTATGCACCTGATTCTGACACGCGACACATCTTCTCCATGTGGTGATTATATGTGAGACGTTTTTAGATATTCTGTTAACTACTTACAGAGTTATACATGAGAACGATCCCTTTCGGACGGATGGACGGACGGACGGGCGGACGAACAGTGCGATTACTATATGCCCACCTTAGAGGGCATACATTTTTTTCCACTAACACCAAACGGAGAGATTCAGTGCGCTATTATACATTATAAAATTGCACAACCTCAGTCCTGATAATCCTTTGGACGTCCCTCGCATAAACACAAACGGTAACTAAGGAAAAAAACGCCAAAATATCCCATCGGTGGAAATGCAACACTGTCTCTACTGATTGTAACCATCGCGTCCGTAATATGATACGATAATGGAAAGAATTGATGCTAGTAATATTCTAACTGTAAATTCACAACAAAAGCTAAGAGCATTTGCGCGATTCTTCGGATTAGAGCGTTCACTCCAATGCGAAAGGTTGTAGGTTCCATTTCCAGTCGTATTATGCCGAAAAAATTAAAATAGGTAATGTTAGGTTATACTCTTCTCCAGACGTTCAAAATCATAAAATGAGGGCTACGACTGGTCGGCTCGGTGTCGGGATAATAACACGTGTCTGTTATATGATAGTCCAGTATGTCATCACTATAAAACCGGGTGCATATTTGTATACATCAACCAGACAATGTCCTGATATAAATGTAAAGAAAATGACGTAAAAACCCACGATATCAATAAAATAAAATGTGTTTTTGTTACACCACAGTAAATAAATTGCATTAAGTTGGGGAGGTCGTTGGTCCGTCTTTAGGTCGACTACGGTTGCCTCATACGTAAACACAATTGCGCTGGAATTTGCGCTGTAAGAATTAGTAATGAACACAGAAACGAAATATACACCGCAGTTTCAGTCTCTTCTTGTATCAGAAACAACATATTATAACGTGTTCAATGAACAGGATACAACAAACTTTACGGTGTCAATCAGGGTGAATCAGACCACAAGTTAAAGTAAACAAACAATAATAAAATGTTAATGTATACACATCAACTAGTTATTTATAGTAAACAAACAACAATGAAATATGAATGGATACACACCCACTAGTTATTTATAGTAAACAAACAACAATGAAATATGAATGGATACACATCCACTAGTTATTTATAGTAAACAAACAACAATGAAATATGAATGGATACACACCCACCAGTTATTTATAGTAAACAAACAACAATGAAATATGAATGGATACACATCCACTAGTTATTTATAGTAAACAAACAACAATGAAATATGAATGGATACACACACACCCACTAGTTATTTATAGTAAACAAACAACAATGAAATATGAATGGATACACACACACACACCCACTAGTTATGTATAGTAAACAAACAATAATGACATATAAATGTAAACACCCACTAGTTATGTAGAGTAAAAACCGTCACTAGTTCGTATGCACATATATTACTCCACACGTAAAGGAGAATAGCAAGCATTCGAATTCACGTTACATTCCGTATTTTCAAAACTAAACAGTGTTTCTGTCAGACAACAATATTTCAAAACCTGATACTTTGACATAAGGATTCCGTCGTGTCAGCAGGTTATGCAGCTATGTTGACAGTAATTTCAGTCGTCTATAGAATCTTCCTAGTACATATATTCTGTGACATGGAGGTTTAAGTTACATTCTCACAATTTTGCCAACAATTGATATTCAATGACGCACCAATATTATGCGTGAAAGTAGATACAAATGTGTCAAACAGGAAATGTAGCATTCACAGAACATAGTCATCCAAAAAAAACACCCAGTCAAACATCCTCCAAAAACACCCGGTCAAAAATCATCCAAAAAAGACCCAGTCGAAACATTATCCAAAAACACCTAGTCAAAACATCATCCAATAACACTCAGTCAAAACATCATCCAAAACACATCATCCAAAAACACCCAGTCAAAACATCATCCAAAAAAGACCCAGTCAAAACATCATCCAAAAACACCCAGTCAAAACATTATCCAAAAACACCCAGTCAAAACATCATCCAAAAACACTCAGTCAAAAACATCATCCAAAACACATCATCCAGAAAATACCCAGTCGAAACATCATCCAAAAACACCCAGTCAAAACATCATCCAAAAACATCCAGTCAAAACATAATTCAAAAACACCCAGTCAAAACATCATTCAAAAACACCCAGTCAAAACATTATCCAAAAGCACCCAGTCAAAACATCATCCAAAACACCCAGTCAAAACATCATCCAAAAACACCCATTCAAAACATCATCCAAAAACACCCAGTCAAAACAAGCAACAATTACAAGGATAACAAAGCAACGGATGTGACACCACGACAGGGGTACCGTCTTGGAAACAGTTCGCGAATGTGAGGGTGGGGCTCAAACTAAATTCTAGGGCGACAAAAACTTCCCTCTTACCCTAGTGTCATGCTAATGAAATCCGGAAATCCACGCTAGACTAATCGTATAACAAGCCAGGCGGCATGAATAGGCTCTATAAGTAAAACTCAAAGAGGATCTTGTTTATATCAATATAAAACAAAATCGCAACCGTAGAAAACCAGCAAGTAAGTAACGGCTTAAAGGGAATGACAAAACAATTGTGTTATTGATTAAGAGGTCATTCTATTAAACACTTACGATGGTTAACAGAGCACACTTTAGTGTCTTGCATTGAATTGAATTGAATGTTGTTTAACGGCTCATCAACACAGTATAGGTTATTTATAGCCGCCCCAGAGAGAGGGGAAGGATAATAGGAATCCGGGAACCTGCCCTGCTCTTATTATCGAATAGATTCCTATGGTTCTTTTACGTGCTCGGAGGATAGACCGATACACGGGACCGCTCGGTTTACGTCCCCATCCGACGGACGAGGCTAAGGGAAAGTGTCTTGCCCAAGAACACACCAGTCTTGATACATTGCTTCTTGATACATTGCTTCTATCACTCTACTGTGTTGCATAAAAAGAAATATAAAAAGATCGTACAGGGAAAGTAGCATTCAAGGAGGACAGTCAACCACAAAACACAGAAACAAACACGCAAACAGACAAACAAGAAGGCAAAAGCAATAATAAATGCAAACGACATCACAAACACAAAAGGGGTGACAATAGGTCTACCGCCTTGGAACGGTCAGTGGCAAAGTAGGCCATAAGTCATACGATTCAATCGTTTTTCCTTGGAAGAAACACATATTATAACATATACGGTCGTTACAATATTTACCTGCAACCATTGATATATTAGTGTAAAACGGGCATTCAGTATCTGTTCAATAAATATATTCAGTATGAATTGCAAACATGTATTCATTAGCTGTTCTTGTATTCGATACTTCCGCGATGCAATGATTTATTCACGGTTTACTTAATTTTACGATCATACTTATGCGTCTATCTATCGATGATTTCTATATCACTCTGTTCATGTCCAGGTTACAATGAATATTTGATTATATAACAAGTGTATTAACTATTAACTCTCTCATTGATCGGACAGATCTCTATAGATAGGTTGTTGAATATTGCTTTAACGTGTATTATTTTGTGTTCAACAACGCGCCTCTTCGAGTGTTTGTTTTCAATATCAATATCAATATGTATTTATAAATATTCTGTAATTTTTTATCAGTTCAAGTTTCATCAAATCAACATAACAAAAATTATATATTTGTTCTACAGCATACGTTAGGAAAATTTGAAACAAAAGTAGAACAACAGATGATGTGTACATATGTATATCTGTTGTTGTTGTTGTTGTTGTTGTTTTTATCCCAGTCGACCAATCTACAATTCTACAAGGACAAACGGAAAATTTAGTACGTTTTTATTAAAATATTATCAAGTACAGTCCCTGATTACAAAATCGATAAAAACAGATGGCTCCACCTTCTTAAGTAAGCAAACACCAGAATTGCCACCCCAAAGACGGTTTATTTTGCTTTTGTGACGAGAAATGAAATAGATAATATGTAATACTTGAAATATCACAAAATAAAGTGCATAATAGTTAATGATAAATACTTTTTCTTTGCAAGTTCATTACAAGGAGTGTGTAGAATAATCAAACAGGAGAAACACGTTCCTAAAGAAACCGCAGCAGCCAGACGCACCGCAACGTCCACACTATACCACGAACTAAATCAAACGAGCAGTTTAGTTAAATAGTCAAAACAATAGGACAATACACAACATAACGACTGGTAAAGACAAGGTTGCCAACTTGGAACGGTCAGTAGGCAATACGGCCTATTCGTTAGTTTTAGTCGATTTTATGTGTACACAACCTCACTATTGTCCTCTCCGCCAAAATTTACAAGACAGTGTTAATATAAGTATACCTCATCGCAATTAAATATCTAACAATAAAGTCAACATCCAGAGAAATGAGAAAAGTATACACTTAAATGTTGTTGTAAAGATATAAAGATAAAATAATCTTAGGTACGACCAAAAAGCATGAAGGACAAAAGATCATACACCTATCCTCCTTTTTGAGGTTTCCAGATAGTACAATCACAGAATCCCGCTATAGAAAAGTCGAGCGTAATGATCGACTGTAGATGGGTCAATCACTAAGAATGAGTTACGTGCCAATACTAAAGAGTCGTATAAAACCTCTTATTATTTGCCTTAATGTTTTTGGGTTGGTTTTGTACAGATGGTCTTCGTTGCGGCTATATCACTGTGAGATAGTATATAAAAGCAAATATGAGACATAATACATTTAGTGGTTGAAGAATAATTGGACTATCCATGTTAGTGGCCATCGTGGATTTTGAAGGAAGTTGAACTTTAAAGATCAAAACTTGGATCTAGTGCATATATGTGGGATAGGCTTTAACTTGGATCTAGTGCATACATGTGGGATAGACTTAAACTCGGTTCTAGTGCATACATGTGGGATAGGCTTAAACTTGAATCTAGTGCATACATGTGGGATAGGCTTAAACTTGGATCTAGTGCATATATGTGGGATAGGCTTTAACTTGGATCTAGTGCATACATGTGGGATAGGCTTTAACTTGGATCTAGTGCATACATGTGGGATAGGCTTTAACTTGGATCTAGTGCATACATGTGGGATAGGCTTTAACTTGGATCTAGTGCATACATGCGGGATAGGCTTAAACTTGGATCTAGTGCATACATTTGGGATATGCTTAAACTTGGATCTAGTGCATACATGTGGGATAGGCTTTAACTTGGATCTAGTGCATACATGTGGGATAGGCTTTTACTTGGACCTAGTGCATACATGTGGGATAGGCTTAAACTTGGATCTAGTGCATACATGTGGGATAGGCTTAAACTTGGATCTAGTGCATACATGTGGGATAGGCTTTAACTTGGATCTAGTGCATACATGTGGGATAGGCTTAAACTTGGATCTAGTGCATACATTTGGGATAGGCTTTAACTTGGATCTAGTGCATACATGTGGGATAGGCTTTAACTTGGATCTAGTGCATACATGTGGGATAGGCTTTAACTTGGATCTAGTGCATACATGTGGGATAGGCTTAAACTTGGATCTAGTGCATACATGTGGGATAGGCTTTAACATGGATCTAGTGCATACATGTGGGATAGGCTTAAACTTGAATCTAGTGCATACATGTGGGATAGGCTTTAACTTGGATCTAGTGCATACATGTGGGATAGGCTTAAACTTGGATCTAGTGCATACATTTGGGATAGGCTTTAACTTGGATCTAGTGCATACATGTGGGATAGACTTAAACTCGGATCTAGTGCATACATGTGGGATAGGCTTAAACTTGAATCTAGTGCATACATGTGGGATAGGCTTAAACTTGGATCTAGTGCATATATGTGGGATAGGCTTTAACTTGGATCTAGTGCATACATGTGGGATAGGCTTTAACTTGGATCTAGTGCATACATGTGGGATAGGCTTTAACTTGGATCTAGTGCATACATGTGGGATAGGCTTTAACTTGGATCTAGTGCATACATGTGGGATAGGCTTAAACTTGGATCTAGTGCATACATTTGGGATAGGCTTAAACTTGGATCTAGTGCATACATGTGGGATAGGCTTTAACTTGGATCTAGTGCATACATGTGGGATAGGCTTTAACTTGGATCTAGTGCATACATGTGGGATAGGCTTAAACTTGGATCTAGTGCATACATGTGGGATAGGCTTTAACTTGGATCTAGTGCATACATTTGGGATAGGCTTTAACTTGGATCTAGTGCATACATGTGGGATAGGCTTTAGCTTGAATCTAGTGCATACATGTGGGATAGGCTTTAACTTGGATCTAGTGCATACATGTGGGATAGGCTTAAACTTGGATCTAGTGCATACATGTGGGATAGGCTTTAACATGGATCTAGTGCATACATGTGGGATAGGCTTAAACTTGGATCTAGTGCATACATGTGGGATAGGCTTTAACTTGGATCTAGTGCATACATGTGGGATAGGCTTTAACTTGGATCTAGTGCATACATTTGGGATAGGCTTTAACTTGGATCTAGTGCATACATGTGGGATAGGCTTAAACTAGGAACTAGTTCATACATGTGGGATATGCTTTAACTTGGATCTAATGCATACATGTGGGATAGGCTTTAACTTGGATCTAGTGCATACATGTGGGATAGGCTTAAACTTGGATCTAGTGCATACATGTGGGATAGGCTTTAACTTGGATCTAGTGCATACATGTGGGATAGGCTTTAACTTGGATCTAGTGCATACATGTGGGATAGGCTTAAACTTGGATCTAGTGCATACATGTGGGATAGGCTTAAACTTGGATCTAGTGCATACATGTGGGATAGGCTTTAACTTGGATCTAGTGCATACATGTGTGATAGGTTTAAACTTGGATCTAGTGCATACATGTGAAATAGGCTTAAACATGGATCTAGTGCATACATGTGGGATAGGCTTTAACTTGGATCTAGTGCATACATGTGGGATAGGCTTAAACTTGGATCTAGTGCATCCATGTGTGATAGGCTTAAACTTGGATCTAGTGCATACATGTGGGAAAGGCTTTAACTTGGATCTAGTATATACATGTGGGATAGGCTTTAGCTTGGATCTAGTGCATATATGTGGGATAGGCTTTAACTTGGATCTAGTGCATACATGTGGGATAGGCTTAAACTTGGATCTAGTGCATACATGTGGGATAGGCTTTAACTTGGATCTAGTGCATACATGTGGGATAGGCTTAAACTTGGATCTAGTGCATACATGTGGGATAGGCTTAAACTTGGATCTAGTGCATACATGTGGGATAGGCTTAAACTTGGATCTAGTGCATATATGTGGGATAGGCTTTAACTTGGATCTAGTGCATACATGTGGGATAGGCTTCAACTTGGATCTAGTGCATACATGTGGGATAGGCTTTAACTTGGATCTAGTGCATACATGTGGGATAGGCTTTAACTTGGATCTCGTGCATACATGTGGGATAGGCTTTAACTTGGATCTAGTGCATATATGTGGGATAGGCTTAAACTTGGATCTAGTGCATACATGTGGGATAGGCTTAAACTTGGATCTAGTGCATATATGTGGGATAGGCTTTAACTTGGATCTAGTGCATACATGTGGGATAGGCTTTAACTTGGATCTAGTGCTGAGTGTGGGATAGGCTTTAACTTGGATCTAGTGCATACATGTGGGATAGGCTTTAACTTGGATCTAGTGCATACATGTGGGATAGGCTTTAACTTGGATCTAGTGCATACATGTGGGATAGGCTTAAACTTGGATCTAGTGCATACATGTGGGATAGGCTTTAACATGGATCTAGTGCATACATGTGGGATAGGCTTAAACTTGAATCTAGTGCATACATGTGGGATAGGCTTTAACTTGGATCTAGTGCATACATGTGGGATAGGCTTAAACTTGGATCTAGTGCATACATTTGGGATAGGCTTTAACTTGGATCTAGTGCATACATGTGGGATAGACTTAAACTCGGATCTAGTGCATACATGTGGGATAGGCTTAAACTTGAATCTAGTGCATACATGTGGGATAGGCTTAAACTTGGATCTAGTGCATATATGTGGGATAGGCTTTAACTTGGATCTAGTGCATACATGTGGGATAGGCTTTAACTTGGATCTAGTGCATACATGTGGGATAGGCTTTAACTTGGATCTAGTGCATACATGTGGGATAGGCTTTAACTTGGATCTAGTGCATACATGTGGGATAGGCTTAAACTTGGATCTAGTGCATACATTTGGGATAGGCTTAAACTTGGATCTAGTGCATACATGTGGGATAGGCTTTAACTTGGATCTAGTGCATACATGTGGGATAGGCTTTAACTTGGATCTAGTGCATACATGTGGGATAGGCTTAAACTTGGATCTAGTGCATACATGTGGGATAGGCTTTAACATGGATCTAGTGCATACATGTGGGATAGGCTTAAACTTGGATCTAGTGCATACATGTGGGATAGGCTTTAACTTGGATCTAGTGCATACATGTGGGATAGGCTTTAACTTGGATCTAGTGCATACATTTGGGATAGGCTTTAACTTGGATCTAGTGCATACATGTGGGATAGGCTTAAACTAGGAACTAGTTCATACATGTGGGATATGCTTTAACTTGGATCTAATGCATACATGTGGGATAGGCTTTAACTTGGATCTAGTGCATACATGTGGGATAGGCTTAAACTTGGATCTAGTGCATACATGTGGGATAGGCTTTAACTTGGATCTAGTGCATACATGTGGGATAGGCTTTAACTTGGATCTAGTGCATACATGTGGGATAGGCTTAAACTTGGATCTAGTGCATACATGTGGGATAGGCTTAAACTTGGATCTAGTGCATACATGTGGGATAGGCTTTAACTTGGATCTAGTGCATACATGTGTGATAGGTTTAAACTTGGATCTAGTGCATACATGTGAAATAGGCTTAAACATGGATCTAGTGCATACATGTGGGATAGGCTTTAACTTGGATCTAGTGCATACATGTGGGATAGGCTTAAACTTGGATCTAGTGCATCCATGTGTGATAGGCTTAAACTTGGATCTAGTGCATACATGTGGGAAAGGCTTTAACTTGGATCTAGTATATACATGTGGGATAGGCTTTAGCTTGGATCTAGTGCATATATGTGGGATAGGCTTTAACTTGGATCTAGTGCATACATGTGGGATAGGCTTAAACTTGGATCTAGTGCATACATGTGGGATAGGCTTTAACTTGGATCTAGTGCATACATGTGGGATAGGCTTAAACTTGGATCTAGTGCATACATGTGGGATAGGCTTAAGCTTGGATCTAGTGCATACATGTGGGATAGGCTTAAACTTGGATCTAGTGCATATATGTGGGATAGGCTTTAACTTGGATCTAGTGCATACATGTGGGATAGGCTTCAACTTGGATCTAGTGCATACATGTGGGATAGGCTTTAACTTGGATCTAGTGCATACATGTGGGATAGGCTTTAACTTGGATCTCGTGCATACATGTGGGATAGGCTTTAACTTGGATCTAGTGCATATATGTGGGATAGGCTTAAACTAGGAACTAGTTCATACATGTGGGATATGCTTTAACTTGGATCTAATGCATACATGTGGGATAGGCTTTAACTTGGATCTAGTGCATACATGTGGGATAGGCTTAAACTTGGATCTAGTGCATACATGTGGGATAGGCTTAAACTTGGATCTAGTGCATCCATGTGTGATAGGCTTAAACTTGGATCTAGTGCATACATGTGGGAAAGGCTTTAACTTGGATCTAGTATATACATGTGGGATAGGCTTTAGCTTGGATCTAGTGCATATATGTGGGATAGGCTTTAACTTGGATCTAGTGCATACATGTGGGATAGGCTTAAACTTGGATCTAGTGCATACATGTGGGATAGGCTTTAACTTGGATCTAGTGCATACATGTGGGATAGGCTTAAACTTGGATCTAGTGCATACATGTGGGATAGGCTTAAACTTGGATCTAGTGCATACATGTGGGATAGGCTTAAACTTGGATCTAGTGCATATATGTGGGATAGGCTTTAACTTGGATCTAGTGCATACATGTGGGATAGGCTTCAACTTGGATCTAGTGCATACATGTGGGATAGGCTTTAACTTGGATCTAGTGCATACATGTGGGATAGGCTTTAACTTGGATCTCGTGCATACATGTGGGATAGGCTTTAACTTGGATCTAGTGCATATATGTGGGATAGGCTTAAACTTGGATCTAGTGCATACATGTGGGATAGGCTTAAACTTGGATCTAGTGCATATATGTGGGATAGGCTTTAACTTGGATCTAGTGCATACATGTGGGATAGGCTTTAACTTGGATCTAGTGCTGAGTGTGGGATAGGCTTTAACTTGGATCTAGTGCATACATGTGGGATAGGCTTTAACTTGGATCTAGTGCATACATGTGGGATAGGCTTTAACTTGGATCTAGTGCATACATGTGGGATAGGCTTAAACTTGGATCTAGTGCATACATGTGGGATAGGCTTTAACATGGATCTAGTGCATACATGTGGGATAGGCTTAAACTTGAATCTAGTGCATACATGTGGGATAGGCTTTAACTTGGATCTAGTGCATACATGTGGGATAGGCTTAAACTTGGATCTAGTGCATACATTTGGGATAGGCTTTAACTTGGATCTAGTGCATACATGTGGGATAGACTTAAACTCGGATCTAGTGCATACATGTGGGATAGGCTTAAACTTGAATCTAGTGCATACATGTGGGATAGGCTTAAACTTGGATCTAGTGCATATATGTGGGATAGGCTTTAACTTGGATCTAGTGCATACATGTGGGATAGGCTTTAACTTGGATCTAGTGCATACATGTGGGATAGGCTTTAACTTGGATCTAGTGCATACATGTGGGATAGGCTTTAACTTGGATCTAGTGCATACATGTGGGATAGGCTTAAACTTGGATCTAGTGCATACATTTGGGATAGGCTTAAACTTGGATCTAGTGCATACATGTGGGATAGGCTTTAACTTGGATCTAGTGCATACATGTGGGATAGGCTTTAACTTGGATCTAGTGCATACATGTGGGATAGGCTTAAACTTGGATCTAGTGCATACATGTGGGATAGGCTTTAACATGGATCTAGTGCATACATGTGGGATAGGCTTAAACTTGGATCTAGTGCATACATGTGGGATAGGCTTTAACTTGGATCTAGTGCATACATGTGGGATAGGCTTTAACTTGGATCTAGTGCATACATTTGGGATAGGCTTTAACTTGGATCTAGTGCATACATGTGGGATAGGCTTAAACTAGGAACTAGTTCATACATGTGGGATATGCTTTAACTTGGATCTAATGCATACATGTGGGATAGGCTTTAACTTGGATCTAGTGCATACATGTGGGATAGGCTTAAACTTGGATCTAGTGCATACATGTGGGATAGGCTTTAACTTGGATCTAGTGCATACATGTGGGATAGGCTTTAACTTGGATCTAGTGCATACATGTGGGATAGGCTTAAACTTGGATCTAGTGCATACATGTGGGATAGGCTTAAACTTGGATCTAGTGCATACATGTGGGATAGGCTTTAACTTGGATCTAGTGCATACATGTGTGATAGGTTTAAACTTGGATCTAGTGCATACATGTGAAATAGGCTTAAACATGGATCTAGTGCATACATGTGGGATAGGCTTTAACTTGGATCTAGTGCATACATGTGGGATAGGCTTAAACTTGGATCTAGTGCATCCATGTGTGATAGGCTTAAACTTGGATCTAGTGCATACATGTGGGAAAGGCTTTAACTTGGATCTAGTATATACATGTGGGATAGGCTTTAGCTTGGATCTAGTGCATATATGTGGGATAGGCTTTAACTTGGATCTAGTGCATACATGTGGGATAGGCTTAAACTTGGATCTAGTGCATACATGTGGGATAGGCTTTAACTTGGATCTAGTGCATACATGTGGGATAGGCTTAAACTTGGATCTAGTGCATACATGTGGGATAGGCTTAAACTTGGATCTAGTGCATACATGTGGGATAGGCTTAAACTTGGATCTAGTGCATATATGTGGGATAGGCTTTAACTTGGATCTAGTGCATACATGTGGGATAGGCTTCAACTTGGATCTAGTGCATACATGTGGGATAGGCTTTAACTTGGATCTAGTGCATACATGTGGGATAGGCTTTAACTTGGATCTCGTGCATACATGTGGGATAGGCTTTAACTTGGATCTAGTGCATATATGTGGGATAGGCTTAAACTTGGATCTAGTGCATACATGTGGGATAGGCTTAAACTTGGATCTAGTGCATATATGTGGGATAGGCTTTAACTTGGATCTAGTGCATACATGTGGGATAGGCTTTAACTTGGATCTAGTGCTGAGTGTGGGATAGGCTTTAACTTGGATCTAGTGCATACATGTGGGATAGGCTTTAACTTGGATCTAGTGCATACATGTGGGATAGGCTTTAACTTGGATCTAGTGCATATATGTGGGATAGGCTTTAACTTGGATCTAGTGCATACATGTGGGATAGGCTTAAACTTGGATCTAGTGCATACATGTGGGATAGGCTTTAACTTGGATCTAGTGCATACATTTGGGATAGGCTTTAACTTGGATCTAGTGCATACATGTGGGATAGGCCTTAGCTTGAATCTAGTGCATACATGTGGGATAGGCTTTAACTTGGATCTAGTGCATACATGTGGGATAGGCTTAAACTTGGATCTAGTGCATACATGTGGGATAGGCTTTAACATGGATCTAGTGCATACATGTTGGATAGGCTTAAACTTGGATCTAGTGCATACATGTGGGATAGGCTTTAACTTGGATCTAGTGCATACATGTGGGATAGGCTTTAACTTGGATCTAGTGCATACATTTGGGATAGGCTTTAACTTGGATCTAGTGCATACATGTGGGATAGGCTTAAACTTGGAACTAGTGCATACATGTGGGATAGGCTTTAACTTGGATCTAATGCATACATGTGGGATAGGCTTTAACTTGGATCTAGTGCATACATGTGGGATAGGCTTAAACTTGGATCTAGTGCATACATGTGGGATAGGCTTTAACTTGGATCTAGTGCATACATGTGGGATAGGCTTTAACTTGGATCTAGTGCATACATTTGGGATAGGCTTTAACTTGGATCTAGTGCATACATGTGGGATAGGCTTAAACTTGGAACTAGTGCATACATGTGGGATAGGCTTTAACTTGGATCTAGTGCATACATGTGGGAAAGGCTTTAATTTGGATCTAGTGCATACATGTGGGATAGGCTTAAACTTGGATCTAGTGCATACATGTGGGATAGGCTTTAACTTGGATCTAGTGCATACATGTGGGATAGGCTTTAACTTGAATCTAGTGCATACATGTGGGATAGGCTTTAACTTGGATCTAGTGCATATATGTGGGATAGGCTTAAACTTGGATCTAGTGCATACATGTGGGATAGGCTTTAACTTGGATCTAGTGCATACATGTGTGATAGGTTTAAACTTGGATCTAGTGCATACATGTGAAAAAGGCTTAAACATGGATCTAGTGCATACATGTGGGATAGGCTTTAACTTGGATCTAGTGCATACATGTGGGATAGGCTTAAACTTGGATCTAGTGCATCCATGTGTGATAGGCTTAAACTTGGATCTAGTGCATACATGTGGGATAGGCTTTAACTTGGATCTAGTATATACATGTGGGATAGGCTTTAGCTTGGATCTAGTGCATATATGTGGGATAGGCTTTAACTTGGATCTAGTGCATACATGTGGGATAGGCTTAAACTTGGATCTAGTGCATACATGTTAGATAGGCTTTAACTTGGATCTAGTGCATACATGTGGGATAGGCTTAAACTTGGATCTAGTGCATACATGTGGGATAGGCTTAAACTTGGATCTAGTGCATACATGTGGGATAGGCTTAAACTTGGATCTAGTGCATATATGTGGGATAGGCTTTAACTTGGATCTAGTGCATACATGTGGGATAGGCTTCAACTTGGATCTAGTGCATACATGTGGGATAGGCTTTAACTTGGATCTAGTGCATACATGTGGGATAGGCTTTAACTTGGATCTTGTGCATACATGTGGGATAGGCTTTAACTTGGATCTAGTGCATATATGTGGGATAGGCTTAAACTTGGATCTAGTGCATACATGTGGGATAGGCTTAAACTTGGATCTAGTGCATATATGTGGGATAGGCTTTAACTTGGATCTAGTGCATACATGTGGGATAGGCTTTAACTTGGATCTAGTGCTGAATGTGGGATAGGCTTTAACTTGGATCTAGTGCATACATGTGGGATAGGCTTTAACTTGGATCTAGTGCATACATGTGGGATAGGCTTTAACTTGGATCTAGTGCATATATGTGGGATGGGCTTTAACTTGGATCTAGTGCATACATGTGGGATAGGCTTAAACTTGGATCTAGTGCATACATGTGGGATAGGCTTTAACTTGGATCTAGTGCATACATGTGGGATAGGCTTTAACTTGGATCTAGTGCATATATGTGGGATAGGCTTAAACTTGGATCTAGTGCATACATGTGGGATAGGCTTTGACATGGATCTAGTGCATATATGTGGGATAGGCTTTAACTTGGATCTAGTGCATACATGTGGGATAGGCTTTAACTTGGATCTAATGCATACATGTGGGATAGGCTTTAACTTGGATCTAGTGCATACATGTGGGATAGGCTTAACTCCTGAAATGGATTGTCACGTTTAATGTTTGTCTTCAATCCTATCTAATTGTGCTCTTAACGCGTCCGTGGTCGGGATAGTAAAGACTATTTGTGTGAGACTTTCTCGCCTCTCGCCGATGCGGGTTTAAATCCCATTGGGGGCTCGACTTGTCAAGTGAGAAAGAGTCGATTCCGTTGGACGTTGGGAGGTATACATTACTAATACTAGTCAGGAAACCCCATGCAAACAAATTGTCGTGGCTTTAAAGGTTTATTCTAGTGTTGATCTGGCTTTTCCCAAGTCACTGAGTAATTGATTTATGGCTTTCTAATTTTGCCTAGTTTTCTATATTCATATATACAAGAATTTCTTTTTGGTTATACCTATATTGCCTATTAATGCTGCCTATTTTGTGCAAGGATACAGTCGGACAGGGAAGTCTGGATTTACACTGTCCCATTTTATTGGGATGAGAATAGGGCGAAAGTGAGGTTTGATGGACTCTATAATCTGGTTTAAACCTTTTCGGCCATTTTGCTACTGACGTTTCTAGACGGTAGTCATATTGTCAACACGTTTTTGTTTATGGTTTTGGATACTTTGCTTTTATTTTTCCTTGTTATTGTTGTTTGTTTGGAATGCGAGTTTTGTTTGACTCTATGATTTTACATTTTCTGTTCGATGCATGCGTTTAGTATTTGTATAATTTTCTATTATTTTCAATATCTGATTATGTCATTACGACAAGCCTTCAGCTTTTAAACTCAGTTTTATATATGGCTATGTTCTTATTAGTATGTGTTAGTGTATTTTTAAAGAAATACGATGACAATTGAGGAAATGGTGCAACTATGGAAATGAATGTTTTCCGTTGAGGAAGTTTGTGCGGGAAATTGCTTTTCTGGCTTCGATGCACGCATCAGGTTCTTGATACTAGGTTAACTTTCAATATATACTGAAATGCATATCCATGATGTCAAAATGTGAAAAATAGTATTTAACCGAGATGTAGCAAGGTCTATATAAAACAATCTTCCAAACTATGCAAAACCCATAAATATTTGCGTATTGATTCCGCAGTTAAAATCTCCGCCGCGTGATCTAAAAGCTTCGCGGCATCACATCTGACACAGCGATGTGAAAGTGCATAATCAAATTTTACAACAGCGTATTTTGTGTTGTTAGTGTGGTCTAATCGCTTCCATGGCGTGGTCGATTAGCTTATGCGGCAAGATTTCTAAGTCAAAGCGGAAAATTCCCATCAAGTCTCCCTGTGATTGAATGTTCTGATATAAATTGTAAGGAAATACATTATTTTAATAACGGTTATCCAAGCTATGTCGACTTATTTGTGGCCGTAGTGGTGAGAACCGACTATGATGCACGTAAGCTACAAAATCGGCTTTAATATTGGCTTAAATCTTTCTCACCCTTTATTTTTATAATCCCATTTAGGTTGTATAGAGAAAGTGAGCGCAGCATGCTTGTTATTTGGCGCCTTTGCGCTCAATTGTTGAGTTAAAATACGTCACGCAATTTCATTTCTCTTGAAAAATGAAAGAGAAATGGCAAAATAACATTTAAAAGAAGACAATAAATGGCTTTTGGTTGTAATACGTTTACTAAATATATAATTCAGTATAAACAAATCCGTTTTGGTGTTCATGCTGTGTTCCATTAATGTATTCATTTTTAGCAAGGTCCTTTGGTTTAAACAGAAGCAGGACGAAGAAGAATAACATTAGAGTCATTAGATTTATCCTGCTTTTAAGCATAGCTGTTTACGACATTATCAAACGATTTACATAGCACCAAGGACATCGGGTTATATTTCTTTTACTAAAAATATGAAGTTCTGTCCAGAATTTAAAAAACTAGTGGCTAGTAGTTTGCTTAATGTCTACCGTCTTGACCAAAATCGTGATCAAATGTGCTCGTTTGTGATCATTTGAGAGTATATTTTCTCATTGTATACCATTTCACTGTTCTAATTAAAGTTTTTAATTTCATATCCTGAATGTTATGTTCAAGCTGTAACTCGAAATATTGCGATAGATCTACTCATGATTGTATCTGTTTCAGGCTAAATGTAAATTACATGCATACATAAGGAAACACATGCGTTTTTTATAGTTGCCATATATAATTATCATGATTGTAAAATAATCGGACATTTAGCAAAATGGCAAATGGTGTATTGTCAGGGCGATTATTTTTTTTTTTTTTTAAATAATCGGAATATAGCCAATTTAGTACGCGTGTTTAATTCTTAGAGTATAATTACATTTGTGTTTAGTGCTTTCATCAACACATACACTTGCGTTATTTTTAGCAGCCCAAGAGAGCGAGGTGAATGATACATGAGCATACGGTAACAACTATCGAATATAGTCATATGGTTTTCTTACGGGCTCATATGATGACTCCGATATAGGGATAGCCCAGTTTATTTATCCATCCGATCGACGAGGGTAAGCGAAACGTCTCACACCACAATTACTTTTCCATAGTTTTTTTTTTATTTATTTATATGTACAAACTGCATGAGCATTCAGGGAAAACCCTGGCGGCTTATAGCTAACGCACATACACGCATGCAAAGTTGTATATACATTAATGGCGTACAATCAAAGTGGTTTGCAGTAAATCAGGGCGTCCGGCAGGGTGGGAATATCTCTACTCTAATTTACAATCTGTTCATTGATGGGCTCTTGAACGAGTTAGAACGTAGCAATCTCGGAACATGCATATTAGATGTAAAGGCAGGAAACTGCACTTTGGCTGACGACCTCACTCTATCGTGTACATCCCCAGAAAGCTTACAGAATATGTTAGATATAGTAAATAGATATTCGACTAGATGGCGCTACATAATTAACCCCTTAAAGAGCAACATTATCATTTTTGGTGACAAATCTAGAGTAAAAAAATGTCCTGACTTTTTTCTAGGTCAAGACAAAGTAAATATTGTAAGAAGCGTCAAACATGTAGGAATCACACTAGTCGATAGTTTTACTCATAATGAAAAAATCAAAATTGCGATTACGAAGGCAAAATCTGCGTTCTTCTCTCTAATGCCTCTTGGTCTCGCTACAAACCTCATTAATCCAATTTTATCAGCGTCCCTTATACATAAGATCTGTATACCAACGCTATTGTATGGGTCGGAACTTTGGTTTAATTTATCCAAACAGAACATTGAGCAAATGGAGATTTTTTGCCGCTTTTGCGCTAAAGTAATACAGGGATTTGATAGACTTACTAGAACGGATATGTGTCTAAGCATGCTCGGGTGGTTGCCAGTACAAGCAGAGGTTGATAAAAGAAAGTTAGGATTTCTACAAAAACTATGTTCGATGCCGAATGATCTACTTCCAAAACAGGTCTTTAATGCACGCTTATCTATGTTTATAGTTAGAACCGATAATAAACAAAAAGGCTATATTCCTGATATTTTTAAAATTTTAAAAAAATATGATATGGTACATTTTATTGTAAATTATATTGAATCAAGTATATTTCCGAGCAAACTTGTTTGGAAAAAACTCGTCAAGAAGAATATTTATAAGTATGAATCTAGCCAATGGCTACAACGTATGAGATGCCAAAACGTATTTGATAGATTTATGTCCGTTCAAAAAGTTATAAAACCAGCCATATTATGGAAGTGTGCCTCAAATGGTTTATCCCTAAAAAACTCAAGAGTGGTTAGCAAAATATGGACTGACATTTCGCCAACTGTATCAAGAGTTTGCAAGTTTTGTGAAAGTATTTATACAGACTTTTATTCACATATAACTACAATATGCCCACTGACACAGTCGACACGGAACATTTTCTTTGAACATGTCCATTTAAAATATGGACAGCACATGTTTGATAAACTATTGAATGGTGAATGTGAGGACGTCCTTAGATATCTCATCGGCCGGTACTCCAATGAACTTGACAATGAACTGTGCCATGAACAATTCTGTCAGGAATCCTACAGTTATATTGCTTCATGTGTTTACCTGTTTGAGACAAGTCAATAAGACAGAAATAATGCTAGTGAATTTCTTAATCATGTATGAACTATAATGTTAATGATCACTTTATAAATAAAAACTAGTACTAAGAACATTTAATTAATTATATCATTATATTAGAAGTGAAATATGGATAAAAATCTGCAAAAAAAAACAAAAAAAAAACATTTCTCTTTACTTATTAGTCAACACTGCTTGTTTATTTTGAACTTAATTAATATTTGTTTGTGTTTATTGATGTTATTTGTACTTTGCCTTTTTTGTCACTTGTATTATATGTTCTTCACTGCACTATCTGCACAATTTATAAATCTCTGTAACTAGAGGATATAAAGAGTATAAATAAATAAATAAAATGCTTTAATTTTTGATTGATCCAATATCTTCAATTTAATACACAATTAACAAATATTTACCATGTTGATTTTTTTTAATTTCATGTTTGCTTGACACCTATCAAAATTTAGAATAATCATATGACAAAAAAACAACCCCGTGGTAATTAGACCCATGATGTGTAAATGAGGCAGAATTAGCTAGAAATCTTATATCGACATTTCTGTTATTTTTTCCTAAAATGCTGTAGAGTTAGAACCGTTTAAGGATAAATCAATGTATGCAATGGAAAGTCCTGCTCGCAAAAAACTTATATGACAAAAATATTAATGCATCGGCGATTAGTCAACACTTGTAAGTCCTGGTCAGTGACGTAACTTTGCACCCAAGCTTTAAGAGAGAACTTAGTAAGACTGAAGGTGTAAAGTATTTAAAATAAAACGTAAGACAAGGCAGCTTTGTGCGTAAGTAATGGATAAATATCAACATACAAAAAGAGTAAAATACTTTAAAATTAAATGTAAAAGTATGTACTAGATGGAACTGTTAACGTCCCCATATTATACATGTTGTATATATTTATATATATTTTCATATGAACCGTATTCAAATATTATTGCGCACCAAATTTATTTTCGGATAAGCTAGTTCCAAGCTTGGTGCAAATCCAACGCGATTTCTTTCATTAAAACGAAAAGACCGATGTTTACGTGAATCGATTGAAATTCCATTTAATATTTACAAGGTGCTTTCGACGTTCCAATTAATATAGGTCTAAAAATAATATATCTTTACCGATTATTAAACATAGCACCGCTATATATAGCGCCTCCATCTATAGCATTAACTTAGGTATAATTATGAGGAATGTCAAAAACATGGCACTACCATATCTAGCAGAGGCAATTTAGAATAAAAGCAATGCCATTACGTGGTCCAGCCTTCATTCCATTATGCGACGGGAAAGCTTATATTAGCAGGATTTTATAACGGATATTTCGATAATAAAACATGTTTACAACCATGTTTTACTGAAAAATGCGATAACCTGTTTAAAATTACCTATTAAATGTTTTAATTTTACAATATGAAAACTTTTTAAGCCGAAATTAAGGTTTTATTTCATACCCATTACGTGGTCCGAGTATTAACGAGGGTTGGCTTGGGTAATGAAATAAACCTTAATTTCTGTTTAAAAAGTTTGCATATTGCAACATTAAAACATTTACTAGATAACTGTAAACAGGTTATCGCAATTTTCCAGTAAAAAATATTTCTATATGTATAATGCAGCATTTATACAGAAAACTCTCAATTTGAAAAGTTACCCTAAAATGTAGGACCATATAATTTGTAAGAAATATTTTGCTCGTTTACTAAATAAGTCAAGGGTCCAGCTATTTTCAATTAAAGTTGCTCACATAGTGTTTGCAAAGATTCGAATGTCGGTACATTTTCATCAATAGTCCAGTAAAACCTATAAATACACTTCTTATAAATATAACAATTAAATAGATAATACAAGAGGCCCAAGAGGCCCCAGAGGGCCTGTGGACGCTCTACTCGCTAAACGGCCCTTATATCAAGGGATGTCGACATAAAATTCCCATCAGTACTTCTTTAAAAACATTGCGAAAAACATGGCTAGGATGGCCTTAGATCGCTCACCTGGTAATCATGGGCAATAAGTCTGCTGTGTCTAGTCTGATATGGGTATTTTTTAATTTGTCCCACTTTTTTCTATAAATGAAATTTCATAAAATTGGGTGGGGGGTTTATATTAGCATTCAAAACAAATATGGTAAAGATCAGATAAAAAATGAAGTAACAAAGGAAAATACAATATAGCATTTTTCAACAAATCAAGGGCCATGACTTTGTCCTTACTAACAAAATCTAGCTAGTTTTCGAACTTGTCCAAGATGTCATTGCTATACCGCACTTTGCACAACTAGACATCATACTGAGGCTTCCTGCCAAATTCGTAGAAATCCCACAAGCCATTTAGGAGGAGCAGCGCAGACAAGAAATTTAAAGTAAAAATGTCAAAGGGCCATAACTCCGTAAAACATCAGCGAACTGGAACAAAAGCGCGATATGTACAACTAGGCATCTTACCGATGCTTCCTGTCAAGTTTCGTCGAAATCCAACAAGGCGTTTAGGAGGAGTAGCGTCGACAAGAGTAACTCCTTCAAAAATCAAAGAACCGGAAAAAATCGCAGAAATCATAGCAATGCTTCCTGCCAGTTTCGTCAAATCCAACACGGCGTTAATAAAAAAAAAAGTAATTAAAACAACAACAAAAAAAACAGAAAGATTTTTTTATAAAGAACAGAAAAAAAAAATAAATAAAATAAAATAAAAACATTAAAAAAAATAAAATAAAATAAAATATATTTTTTTAAAAAAACCAAACAA
The DNA here is from genome assembly GCA_037043455.1 of Cyrtodaria siliqua. NCBI lineage: Eukaryota > Metazoa > Mollusca > Bivalvia > Adapedonta > Hiatellidae > Cyrtodaria > Cyrtodaria siliqua. The sequence continues at coordinate 26,154 of JAWPHD010006032.1, forward strand.
ATCAAATGAAAAAATAACCGAAATGAAAAAAAAAAAAAAATTAAAAAAGAATTAAAAAAAAATTAACAAATGTGTTTAAACAAAAAACATAACAATAATAAAAAAAGAAAAAGTAAAGCAAATCTGGTCAAGTTTGGTAAAGATCAGATAAAAAGTGAAGGCCTTATCGTATGTACGAGGCTAATTATAGCATTTTTAACGAAATCAAGGGCCATATCTCCGTTGTTACTGGTCCGATCAAGCTGATTTCCGAACTTGTCCGAGCTTTCATTGATATTAACAATTTGGTAAAGATTGGTAAATCTTGGCAAAGATCAGCTGAAAAACGAAGGCCGTATCGCATTTACGAGGCAAAATATAGCATTTTCAACTAAATCAAGAGCCATAACTCCGCTGTTACTGGTCTGATCTGGCTGGTTTTTGAATTTATCCGAGCTTTCATTGATATTAACAATCTGGTAAAGTTTGGTAACAATTGGATGAAAAAGGAAGGCCCTATTGTCTTAACGAGGTAAAAGTTAACAGGCGACTCGACATCCCATAAAGTGTAGCACACCCATTGCAACACAGGAAGTGTCGGCCTGGGGTATCGCATAATGGCGTCAATAAATAATTCTCATTTCTTTTTGTAAAAAAAGGCATTTTCATTAATTTTATATCACATTGTTGATCTATTTGTTACATTTTTCAAGCATTGCCATGTTAAAATTGTGAGTTTTGAATTTAGTTTGCTTATATGGAAATGAGTGTATGAATACAATAGTGTGGCATCTCAGTGTTCATGTTTTTAAAGGGACCATTCATTCATGAGACAAGTTCTTACTTAGAAGATACATGACCCCCATTTTTCTGTGGATTTTTTGGGAGCATATGTGTCATTTGCGATGAAAATGTAAGTTATTCATTTTTAATTTGGGTCTAGATATGAATGACAACATGGCATTTAAATTTTAATTCACACACAACTCAATGCAACAATCAATTGGCGTGTTACACATATAAGGCGGGATCTGTGATTTGTTATTTTCTCTCAGATTCTTACTTAACTGGTATTTTTCCTTTTGGAATGATTATTTATCTTCAAATAAAACACTTTAAACTCTTTTAAAACCGGTTTTGAATTTTTTTTTGCTATTTTTCGCCGCGGAAAGCCTTTAATTTGGAGTTTAAGTCTTTAAATGATGGCCTGGACAAACATTTTCCACTAAACTAGGTTTGTTTAGTATCAACATGTAGATATGTGTATTTGTCATCATAATTTGGTATTCACTACTATTTTTAAAATCCTGCTTTTATAGGTATGACATCAAAAAATCCTTCCCCTTACCCCCTAAAATTGGGTTTACTGAGATAATGTCAGAGAGAACTGTAGCCAAAGCATGCTTCACAATCATTAAAACTTGGCTTTTAAGCACAAAGCTAGTACCAGACTTGCATTTAGGAGTATTTGGGATGCCTATATATTCATGTAGTTTCACCAAATTAAGGTATTAATCAACCAAAAGTGAAAAATTGCCCTGAAAATTTAATTCTGGCATGAAAATCAGCACATTTCGCATTAAATGAGCAGTTTTGGTAGCTAAACCTCTTGATTTCTTCATGTTTATTGACTATATGAAGCATTTAATCCATTATATCAATTATAGGTAGGCCCAATGTCATTTTATAAAACAGTTAAGGTAGGTTAAAACTGAAATAAAAGTACGCTGATTTTTTATCGATTCTTAGTCGATTCGCGAAAACTTTTCTTTCTTTAATGCGTTATAGTCTAGGCTTTGTCAGAATAGCTGCTTTGAAAATTCACTCAATGTTAAGTATTCTTATAGGTGTAGCACACCCATTGCAACACAGGAAGTGTCGGCCTGGGGTATCGCATAATGGCGTCAATAAATAATTCTCATTTCTTTTTGTAAAAAAAGGAATTTTCACTAATTTAAAGTGCTACTTTTGGTTTATATCACATTGTTGATCTATTTGTTACATTTTTCAAGCATTGTCATGTTAAAATTGTGAGTTTTTAATTGATGTTGCTTATATGGAAATGAGTGTATGAATACAATATTATGGCATCTTTTAAAGGGACCATTCATTCATGAGACAAGTTCTTTCTTAGAAGATACATTACCCCCATTTTTCTGTGGATTTTTTGACAGCATATATGTCATTTGCGATGAAAATGTAAGTTATTCATTTTTAATTTGGGTCTAGATATGAATGACAACATGGCATTTAAATTTTAATTCACACACAACTCAATGCAACAATCAATGGGCGTGTTACACCATGGCCTATAGAGCTAATAATGCAAAATGTCCATTTTCCCCTCCTTAAAATGCCCCTATTACTGGCTGTATACCTTACTATTATATTTCCAACTTATTAATATGTGTTTGTGTGAGGGTAGGTGGGATGGCGGCGTGGTGGGAGAGGGAGTAGAGACAATTTTCATATATATAGAGTTGTAACTTTGAAGTTAGGCATACCATTGCAGGAGAAAATGATGTTTTATTCTGTCATCTTTGGACTGTATTATCTGTCTATCAGCGTGCTAATCAGTAAACTAACAATTGTTCCATGCATTAGCAAGGTTTTACATTAGGTCGAAAATATGTATTTAAATACTCGACATGCCAGGAAATGGGAGTAATTACGACCCATCACTAGGTGACGACCAGAGAATATACACCGGTAATATGGCGTGCCATCACCTAAAGCCAACAGTGTTTTCAAAATATGATAGAAATAATTGAATTGTAGAAATAAAAGCACAAACGTCAAGCAGTAATTATAATTAGGCGAGATCCAGTCCCAGACAACAAATAAGAATCCTCGATGACTCAGTGTTATGATGATAGACTAGAAGACTTACAGATACACATGCCATACAACAATACTATTCATTATGTTTGTATGGAGTTTAATGTAGATGATACAATAGTGTAGTCATATAACGACAGTGTCTACTTGTAGCAGTGAGCTCAGTGCTCTATTTTATAGAGCTACCATGTAAGAATAACACGTCAAAGACACATGACATGATATCTTAAACCAGCAACATTATTCTGACAACGGGCTGACTAATCCTAACACTACCACTTATATGCTAAACGTCAAGGAAGGGGGCTATTAGTACAACTTTTATGACATATTTGCTGTGACCCTGCCAGGGATTAAGCACACCTTCCGCATGCTAGGTGGACACCCTACCACTAAATCACCGCCGTGGTTAAACTGCGTAATTTGTTCCACTAATTAAGTAGTAGGACCCAGAAAGTATGTGATGATAACCGCTATTGGAAGATTTATTTGTCAAGTGTGCCAAGCAATTCTTAAGTAAATTAATTAATGATCCAACAGTTTTTCTGAGTGTTATATATTTCCATTACAGCTTTTCAATCTTTCACTAAGAACAGCAAAAGTGTGGCTGTTCTCATTTAGTGGTTCATGCGGACAGTACAAAATATTTGTATGAGAAACACTAGCGCAATTTATTTCATACGCATTTACAAACTCTGTTTACATTCAATGTAAATAGAATTGTTGTAAAGTCATATTTGGTTTGGAACTACTTTTTTTGCATATTTGTTCGATATTGGTTCATTGCACAGTTACATATATTATGTCATTTACGTGATAAAAACAAATCGTAGTACTTTGGTTTCATTGTGATAATTTTCCAAAGATGTTACGAACATATGCTGGTTTCAAATTCAATTTAATGTTGTTGATAGAAATAAAATGTTAAAATCTATATTTTCCCCAATTATTCAATGTTTAATTAAAAATCCGTCTACTATGTAGTGCGTCTCCTAAAGGCACTCAATATTAATACGAGGAAGAACTCGTGCATATAATCCAATATAAAGCTAATAACCGAAAACGATTATACGGTTGGGTTCACCTCTAGCACGTCAACATATATACGTTCGCTTTCAATCATTATTTAAATTATGTATACATACTCACATATTTATCTCAGGTATGGTGAGTATTCATGATTATTCTTTGTTAATGTCAGACTTATTTAATAATATTTATTAATATCCAAAGGTATAATTTATTAACGCTTCCAGTATGTTAAGGTCAGTCTCGTGTCTTAGAAAGAGACCTTTTCGTTATAGTCGAAATTAGGGCGGGTGAGTCTTGTTTTGTAAGGTTATGTTGAAGATCGATTCGGGAAATCGGTGGTAGGAAAAATGAGATTCGTTATGCGAAGGCAATATCCATCTTAGGGAGAAAGTGTCTCGTTTCGATCAGTCGGTATTAGTGAGAGTGCACGCTACCTCTTTCGTTAAGGCGGGAAAAAACGGGAATCTTATCAGTTTCCCCAAGAGTTTTAAATGACAGAACATGACATACCGCGATTGGCGCCAACAACGGATGCCGAGAATGCAATCGCCTCCATTGATAACGGATACCAAATTAGCTCCAGTTGTTTCCGCGCTCTTGTTGTTTCGTTAAATCAAAAACAAAAGCGTCTGGTATTAACGGAAGTAAAAATAGGTATACGAATATCAGAAGATCGGGGTTACACTCATAAAATATTGCAAAGGTTTTTCGAAGTTAATGGTAACGGTAGCAAAGAATACAAATATTAAAGTCCTTAACTCGACCTATCGCATTAAAATTATAGCCTAATTACGCTTTGATACTGTCCAAAATAGGATCTGACAACAGGGACTTGAAGTTCATGTCAGGTCGACCTTTCATCAAATAAATATTCATAAGTAGTTCAACTAAATTCAATCATATGCACTTCGGATGATGTTCGTGTGAACTGAACAAATGAAAATCCACATGAAACACAAAGATCTATATCCGAAAAAAATATAAAGTCTTCGTTTGTTATTGCTGGGGATTGCACGATACATTCAAATAAATGCATTAAATGACATGTTTTACATGCGCAGTCATGTGTTTTGAAATCATTCGGAAAAATGTCTGAAAAATATATAGATCTATTTTACCGAGTTTATTACGACATACTGTTTTCTAAATCTGACGTGACCTCCAATGCAATATTGCCATATCCTTAGTAGTGTAGAGTATCGTAGCGTGATAAAGTGATTTTAATGAGATTGTAACTCGACTACAGCTATTGAAAAATAAATAAGTTGTGGTGACACTTAACTACCAAAACGAAAATCACCTCTCGTCATAGATTTTACTAAATATTTCTCCGTTTTTAACAGACAGATGTAAATCGGAAAAAACGACAGTATCGGAATTATTAGCTTTGCTGAGTTGAAGTGCTTTAGGATATAAGTGTCGAATATAAGTGTTAACCATAGTAGAAAAGAAAGGGTTGTCAATGTTTAATATGTCATCCAGATACCGAGGGGTGCCATTAAAGGCTATAATCAAAGCTGCCTGAGTATCTGCTGAAAGACTCAACATGACAATAAGCTTCACAGACTTCTTGGCAGTTCCTCATAGTGTAATTGTTGAAACTGTCGTTAGTAGACAGCGCTCTGTATGTATTTTTTTCTTTAGCGAAGGTTTCTGAATGAGAGCAATAAGCTTGTCTTTGATAAGATGATGTGGTAAGGTTGTTTATTGTATGGAAAGGTAATAAGTATTGATAGATGAAACTTAACGTTTATTGCAAATTTTACGAAGAACCCCTACTGAATTTTTAATTGACCTAACTAAAGTAATCCCAAAGATGTCATAAGCTTCAGCACTCCATTGCTTAACTTGATATTTAACAACAATAAGACCAATCTCTCCCAGAGTCCATTACATTGACCTCTGTCAACGTCTAAGAAAGTAGTCTGCGATCACATGATAATTTGTCACATGACCATAGCTAAAATATAAAAATAGCAACAGAACTTCAACACCGTGATACCACCAACTATCGGCCGTTGATTGACATGTAAACAATCGAAAGAAACACGACTTATTATCTACATTTTGATATATAGTATAGGGTAGTACTTTAATTTAAGTAGTTTGTTAAGATCTATGTGATATTGGAAAGTGCTGGTAAGCAAATCGCTGTACTCTAACGCTATGGGGACGATTTGGTGGTGCCTATTTTAAAGTTTTGACGGCGGAGTGATATGCCAAATTACAAACCTATATTCTACCGCAATATAACACTGAGCATAATTTACTGTATATTTAAAACATTCAAGCCGAAAATTGTTTTCTTTGTAATATAAGCATTTCATATGAAGTTAAATCAGAAAAATATTAGTGTCATCAAGCAATTTTGCATTTCCACCGTTTTTCATCGTTTGCCAAGATTCTTTGTATTTGGTGAGACGTTGCCAGAGATGTATGTGTATGCAAGGAACGACAACTCTGGGTAGAGATTGCAATAAGGCAATCCATTAAAGTTTGGAGAAGTTTGCAGTGGTGCTGGCACTAGAATTAGAAAGAAAGCGGGCTTATAAGGCTGTTTGTGTAATTTAGGAATCGAATACACGGTTGGAAGTCTGTTTACCCCAGCCTTAAAAACGTTGCACCGAGTGACAACATCATCACGAAGTTCTGCTCCCGAGTTCTAGAGATGAAACATTGACATAATGTAGAGTCAAACAATAATGACATTAATAGCGACTTTATGAGCAAGAACTAAAACGAGTTTAAACTACAAAACGAAAACCTACGATTCGGAGGTAAGATAAAGATGGGTTAGCTGAATAAAAGTTAATAAGGGTATCTATGATTTAAAAAGCAAACTTCTTCCACGTGGAAAGGGAGTTCGGGACCGCATGTTCTTTACAACACCGTTGTATACTAAAATCCTCAATGGATTGCACGTTCTAAGCTCGACGTTTATTAAAACCAATCACCAGACAAACTATAGTTCGGACCTTTTGAAAATAACTTCAAATACGTGTATCTATAATATCAGTTACTAGTGATGATATGACCTGTCGAGAAATAAAGAAAGTTGGACGTTTTACACTCACATTCCATAGGAGTGTTATTTTCCATGTCGCGGTCAGAAACAATTTGTTGTAGTTGCAAATAGTATTTCTAATTGTATATATATGAATAAGAATAAGACTTTTGGATTTTTTGAAATATTTAGGAATAGAATCAACAACACGATTATCTCGAAAACACTTGGTATGTCAATAAAAGCAATACCCTTATTAAAATATATTAATTTTCAGAAAATGTCTGCCGTGATCAGACTCCTTTTCAATATGGGGTCGGAGAATATGTTGCATACAGCGTTGAATTATGGAAGCAGTGGATCTGTACAAATGAAAATTGTGTCGTCGATCAATTTAAGTAAAGAAATAGACATAGAGCGCTTTCCTGACTGTTTAAAAGTTTGTAAATCAGCGACTGACAGAGTTACACGCGATTTCCGTTTGATGTTATCATCACGCCTACTACCACGAGACTTTGATTTACGTTTTCGAATAGAAAATATATAAACAATATGTCATTACTGTGCTCTTTTGAATTATTTCCTTGGTAAATATTATCACTAAGACCAAGTGGATATGGCGTCTGCAAGTTTTCCATTCACTTTAATTGTGCAATATGTCTAGCCTTTATTTTAAATTTTAAAGTAGCATTATTATCATAAATTAAATATCAACCGGTTGGACAATGACGTTACAGAGACAATGACCTGACTGACGAAAGTGTTGGTGCAAGTATTGTTTTTATTATTTTTTCGGATTATCTGCATTGTATTTATGTTCACGAACTCGTAAATCTCGTATTGGTTACGTTGGAGAGAAAAGCCTCTAATCGTTAGGTTAGTATTAGTTGGAATGGGCACCGTTTGGTTATGTCAGTATTAGAGAAAAAGTGAGTCTTCTATCGTTCGTTCGTTCATTAATTTGTTTCCTCCTACCTGTACTATCGATTGTGAATAGGCATTGCATTTGAATTGACAACAGAGACAGGATATGTGTGAATGTTTAAACCCTATACATCAAGACTGGAACGCAATAAATCAAATCAACGTGACAGACTCCGAACTAATAAATCACGTTAACTTGACACTCTCGGATTAAATGTTTCTCTATTCACGAGTAGCGATTAGAACCGCAAAACTAAAACGCATTAAACAATTATATATTGGAACGCCTAAGTATGTTACATTGTGTTAGATAGAAAATGTCAAAGAGGAGTATATCAGATTTCTTTTTTCCTAGAGGAATGCAAAACGCCGCGAACACAGAAAATATGAACCTGACATGCAAACCGCCGCCAGCACTATAGAAAATATGACCTGACATGCAAACCGCCCCAGCCCTAAATAAAACGGAACTTGACACACAAACCACCGCCAACAGTATAGAACATAGAAACACGAAAAGCAAATCGCCACAATCACTATAGAAAACAAGTACCTGGCATGCAAGCCTCCGCCAGCACGTACTATAGAAAACACGGACCTGAAAAGCAAACCTCGCCAACATTGTAGAACACTGAAATATGACATGCCAAACACCACTGGCACTACAGAAAACAGGCGTCTGATAGGCAAAACGCCGCCAGCACTATAAAAGCTGGAATGTTACTCCGCAAACACTAGAGAAAACATGACATGCACTCTTTACATCTTTTTTCTACCACGCGATGATACCTTATTTTGAACTGTTATGCTGTACGTCGACGTAATAAAAAAGCAAATAAGTAAGTGTCTTTTGAGACTCAAATACAATATGGAATATTATTATATACCATTTTATATACGTCGTTTGTTTTGACTGAAAATCAGTCACATAAAGTCATTAGTATGAACTACTGACTTGAAAACGTGTTCAAACGTGTCCAATCCGGTTTAAAGCAGACTTGCGAGTCAATAGTTTTCTTTCGGGTGAATAGTTCTCTTGTCGGGTCAATAGTTTCTTCCACACGATTCAAGCGCTTTAACCAATGTCAATTATTCACCATAAGGGCTCAATGACATAAAATAAAAATTAACACTATGATACAAGATAATAAAACAACTATCTACTTCTGTTTCTGTTAACGGTTAAAACTATTCATCCCGGGGAATGACTATTGACCCGAAGAAGTGAACTACTGACCGAGGCGCAGTCGCACTGACAATAGGGTTACCGCCTTGGAACGTTCAGTTGCAAAAAGGCCACTGTGAGTTTAAACCAGATTCTAGTGTGCACCAAACCTCACTCTTACCATATTGTTATCCAAATAAAACGGGACAGTGTAAATAGAGAAATCCTCACCAGTCTATATTCCCTAACAAAGAAGGCAGAATTAATAGGTAAGATAAGTACAACACACAGATGATCATGTTTATATGAATATGGAAAACAGCACACACAGAAATCCACAATTCAAGGAATCAATGAAAGGCAGAAGCAAGTACAACAAGAGAACAAACGATTAAGGATACGACAAAACACGATTTAAGACAAACGCCAACTTCCATTGAGAATTTAGGTAGATGTCTCATCGGATCCAAGATCTCTCCGGCCATCGTACAATCAAACAGGAAAGTGGCGAACTGTAAATCGGTGACCATTTCCGACAGACGTTTCTATTTGCAACAGCTTCTTTAACGTGATATATGCATGACCATCATCTCACAAGCATAGCTAATACGGAATAATATATTACATATGTGTAAATAGGGCCAACGCGGCTTACTGACAACTATAGATTAATATAAGTTGTATCACCCTAGTTTTACTAGAAATTGTACAGGCATTACGAAGCAAACTTGGCCAATACGATCCGAAGTCGGCCAATATGAAGTAAAAAAAGGTCATATGAAAGAACTAGCCGATACAAGCTGTAGGTGACCTCGTTCATCCACATACCACACTATAAATGAAATTAACGCTACTATAAATAAATACAAATCATGCCAACAAAGTTTAATTGAAAGTGAACTTCTACTGTAGTGGAAGTTGTCATTATTTAACTGTTTTCATTTTTGTCCGAGTCATTGTTCCGCGGGTTGTCATATTGTTATTCGACCTTGGGAGCAATAACTAATCCAATATGAAAGCACTTAATAAATAACACCATATGACAGATCCGAAGCACCGTATTATTTCGAATTGGCAATATCACGTAGTTGTCATTTAATACAAGTGCCTATACACAAGTGTTTAAATAACGGGCCTGTTATAGATCCTCTGTCTGCCGCGTTGGTCCGAGGTCGAGCATCATACCTTGAATCAATAAAAGGGTCATTTTGGAAACATTTGTCTGTTAGCAATATATTTAAGATTACAAGGGTGAAATTAATAGTACAACTTATGTTAAACGGAATACAAGAAAAAACAGAATGACACTAAATTCGTGAAACGGAATATACCAAAAGGATGAATAGAATAATTCATGTAAAACGGAATACAACAAAAAATGAAAAAAAAAATGACAATACACTCGTAAAACGGAATACACCAAAAGGATAAATAGTACAACTCATGTAAAACGGAATAAAGAGGGGAAAAAAGACACTCGTAAAACGGAATACACGAAAATGATGAATATTACAACACATATACAACATATTGAATAGTACAACACATGTTAAACTGAAAACATGATGGCAATTATTAATAACAACCCATGTTAAACGGAAAACGTGATTGTAATTATTAATGCAACACATGCAACACATGTTAAACGGATAACTTGAAAGGAATTAAAAGTACAAACAATGTTAAATGGAATACAAGTAAATAATGAAATAGTACAACAAGTATAACGGAATACAAGAAAATAATGAAAAAATAATAAGCAAACACATACGTAAAACGGAATGCAAGAAAATAATGAAAAAATAAACCTATGTGAAATGTAATACAAGATCATTCAAGGGGGAATTGACCTATTCGAAAAGTTAAGGCTACGCATATGAACTATATATATTTGTAAATTTGAAGATATTTGCGATTTGAATCTGAATTTTGTTTTGCCGTTATTTAAACATGTTTTTAATCATAACGTCTTAAATATGGATATGTTTGACGTTTTTCATAAAAGTCCCGTTGTACCCAGTTTTCAACGTTTTTTGACATTTTTAGAGTGTTCGGCTAGTCACATGTAATTACTTTTTATATCAAACTGTTCGTCCTGATGAGACCTTTCAACTGATATATAAATTATTTCATTTACAATAACACATAAAATATTATTTATATAATTTCCTTTTTCTTTCACCGATTTTTTACCGTGAAATTTTAAGAAAAAGTTAAAGCCTTTTATCTTTTAAACGGCTTCATAAAAAACTGCACAATTTCAATATGTTTTAAAGAATTTAATTTCCTATCCGAATATAAAATAAAATTTGCTAGTCATCGGAATATTTTTTTCAGTATTCTTGTTTTATTAACCATAATACCCTTACGAAGAAGGCGTCTCTGTCGACGTCGCGTCGTAAATATAATATGTGTATGACTAACGACGTTGACGCAAACATTGGAAACAAACACTGGTACCCTAAATGATAATGATACATACTGCTCCGTATTTTCTACTTCTTTTACGTCCGTTTTTCTTTTTCTTCTTTTCTAGAGTTGATGTGAAAACTCCAAATTTAATTTATTTTCATGCATCATGTCTAATTCACTCGAATCTCAAATTACCGCAATAACTATCGTCATGTATTTGGTATACCTCTAGGATAAAACAATAAGTTCAAGTTCATTTATACGTGTGTTTAATGTATATACAATTTCCAGGCAGCCGTCAATCATGCTAAATATCATAAGATATATGTGTTGTTATTAAACATGTAAACTTTTTTTTTATCCTACTCTGTATCATTACAGCGTATGTTTTCATGAACTGTTTGTCCGTTTTCTCATAATAAGAGACACTCGTTTGATTATTTATCAAAGCTTTTTTTAATAAAAAGTGTAGTGTCAGTAACAAATAAAGGATAATGTATTAAAGTGTATAACATAGTGCAAAACTTCACATTTCGTTTACAATACACAGAATGCTTTGCTTATTATGCTTTTTGCTAACTGAAACAAAATTAAAATAAGCAGACGCTGCTTTATCAGAAGCAAAATATACTGAAAGCAAAAAGAAACGCATAATCAAAAAATTGCCTATACTACACTATTAGATACACCCTATTCCAGATATATCTCAACGTGTTGTGCACAAAAAGGGCTTCAACTAATTACAGAAAGGACAACTCTGTCATGTAGTAGATATTTTAATCAAAGTATACTTTGTTACACGAAATTCATAAATGTTGAAGTTTCGCTTGAAAAAGTTAAGCCATTTCAGTATTGTGTCTAATGTTAAGCGATGCAACGTTTAAATCCTAAGTTTGCTCACCTGCTTGAGCCAAATGCGCGTTTTGTCGATAATGAAACTGTAAAGGAGTAACCATTGGTGTGTTCGGTGCTGTTTAAACCTTCGTTCCGAAAGGACAGGCCTAATGTCGCCCTGTATCATTTGATTAGCAGTAGCATATTAAACATACAATATATAGCGGAAATACCTGTTATGCGTTTCTTTTTCCTTTCAGTATACATTGTTTAAAAATCAGGTGACACTGTCGTGCAATAAAACATGTGTTGTTCCTTCCGCTCCCTTATTTTTTAATAGTTTTGTCTTTATATATTTACATTAATTTTTAATTAATACTTCATTTCTTCATATTTCATTAGTTTTTGCGCACATTATGCCCTGTTTATGTGTCGACGTGCCGTAAATCACCATTCATTCATATTATTAGTCATCTTCTAAAACAGCCAAGGTCTCATCGAACGTGAACTGGACAGTGTCGTTATTTGTATTCATACACGCTGCTGCAGACGAGTTTTCTGGTATCATACATGAAGCACGTGACTGTATCTCAAAAGATCCAGACGACAGTTGTTGCATCGTCCCATGTGGCTGTAATGGCAGAAACTTTATATCGTTCTGCGCATTCTGTGTAGTCTTTGAATTTTAACTGTGTTCTCCTGAATATGTGATATATGTTGATCAGTTGTATATTTATATATTATTATTAATTCTGTAACATCTGTAATACTTATTTATGAGTATACTCATATATTGGTTAGAAATACATACACCGCATTGCTATATAGTTTGTATATAGTCGTTTTCTGAGGTACACACGTTTAAATTCTATTTGATGATTTGTTAAACAGTTTCTTAAGCTATTCGTATGTATTTCCTAAGTGAAATTAAGAATTTGGAACTGGAATTCATGTGTATACTCATTACAAAGAGTACATGATAATAACGTTTTAATGGGACACAAGACAATTTTCAATAATTATTTTCACCTCGATTTATCAATTCAGTATCAGTTTGACGTTATATCTGCTGGCAACTATTAATATAATACAATTTGGAGTTTTCATCATCTTCGTTATTCAACCGCAGCTTAAAAATATTATCGCTACACTATAAACTACGGTGTCCTGTTAGGGCCCTGTTACCATCGCATCTTACCATCGATGGTAAGATGCGATGGTCGATGGTAAGATGCGATGGTCGATGGTCCATCGCATCTTACCATCGATCATCGCATCTTACCATCGACCATCGCATCTTACCATCACATCTTACCATCGACCATCGAATCTTACCATCGCATCTTACCATCGACCAACGCATCTTACCATCGACCATCGACCTAGGTCGATGCTCGATGGTAAGATGCGATGGTAAGTTGGCCATAACATGACACCGTAATAATCAGCAATTCGTATTAAAAAAAAATAATACTTTGACATGAACTAATCAATAATTATTTATAATAATTTGCAGATATGCAGGTTATGTAGAAAAACTAACTGGATGCCACGAATTTAAAATATCAAAATTGCCGAGTGTCCCTTTAAGTTATAAATTAAGCAATTTTTAACACAAATTCACATACGAGTTTAGAAACGAGTTATCATCCAATAAAACATTGTACAAACACACAACAATAAACCAGATCAGGCTTTTGTTTAAGAGCCGTTATGTCGTCAATATTTGTTCATTATACCACAATAGCTTAAATACACACTATGCATCGTGTAATACCGAAGGATATACACAGCATATGTTAGTTATTGTGGTATAAATACAATAGAGCATGAGTCTTGCACGTGTACGGACGATAATGCACTCGCTTACGCTCGTGCATTATCTCGCCGTACACGTGCAAAACTCATGCTCTATTCTATATTTATACCACAATAGCCAAAATACACACTATGCATCGTGTAATACCCAAGGATATAAACAGCATATGCTAGTTATTGTGGTATAAATACAATAGAGCATGAGTCTTGCACGTGTACGGACGATGATGCACTCGCTCACGCTCGTGTATTATCTCCCCGTACACGTGCAAAACTCATGCTCTATCATATACATATAGAAAGCAATTACCGTCTGTTTCAAATAGATCGAATGTCTCTTCCAGCTGAAACTGGAATTCCATATGCTGACCTGGTATTGCTGTGGTGTTGTTACTCCGATGTTTAAGAGTTATCATCTTTTCATCCGTAGTCGCCTTGAGACAAGTTTTTTCGATAAATGGACCAATATGTCTTTCCCGTTTTTAATAGTCTTACAGCTAATGGCTGGTATGCCAAGTGTCGTCATAAATGCATTTATATAATTTAAATGCATACTTTAATTATATTCTGCTTTCATATTATGCATACGTATATAATGTATAAATAATATTGTTATTACTCATATTAGTATTATATTGTAATGCATGTGTTATACTCTTGTTGACATCTTTGAAACAATACATGGGTTGGATAGGCGAAACCGCTAGCTTTTGAAAAATCACGAACAACTCATTACTGTCTGTTTTCACGTACATATATTGAATCACATATATTTAATATGAGTTATATTTCAGTCAATGAAATTGACGAATTGCTAAAAACCTTCAGCAATTTATGTTGAGTAACATCTAGACGGTAACTATAAATAATATACGAAGAGATAATTATCACAAAATAATTGTTAATACATCACCAACATGTACAATGTACCTTTAATACAAATACCGTCGACGTCGACGTTATTTTCATGACGCGACGTCTTTTCCGAAGGTTATTATGGTTAATAAAACAAGAATACTGAAAAAAATATTCCGATGACTAGCAAATTTTATTTTATGTTCCGATAGGAAATTAAATTCCCTAAAACATATTAAAATTGTGCAGTTTTTTATGAAGCCATTTAAAAGATAAAAGGCTTTAGCTTTGTTTTTTCTTAAAATTTCACGGTAAGAATCGGTGAAAGAAAAAGGAAATTATATAAATATTATTTTATGTCTTATTGTAAATGAAATAATTTATATATCAATTGAAAGGTCTCATCAAGACGAACATTATGATATAGAAAGTAATTACATGTGACTAGCCGAACACTCTAAAAATGTCAAAAACGTTGAAAACTGAGCACAACGGGACTTTTATGAAAAACGTCAAACATAGCCATATTTGAGACGTTATTATTAAAAACATGTTTAAATAACGGCAAAACAAAATTCAGATTCAGATCGCACATATCTTCAATTTTACAAATATATATAGTTCATATGCGTACCCTTAAATTTTCGAATAGGTCAATTCCCCCTTTTAATTAAGTAAACTCTACAATGACATAACTCTCATACCCTTGTAAAAAAGGATCTGGAAGATGGCAAAAACCAGTCAGTAAACCAATACATGAAAGAATAGGCTTCGTCTGCAATAAACTTGAAGATGAATATCACTTTGTTATTGAATGTAGCATGTTTATTGAAGTAAGAAATCATTACATAAGTAAATATTTTTGGAAAAGACCTAACATGTTCTAATATTTAGAACTTTTCAAATGCGAATTTCAAAACAAAAAGACACTGCAAAACCTTAGCGTCTTTATATATAAAGCCTTTGAAATAAGAAAAATGGTAATACATTTACAATAGCCTTTTATTTTTTATTTATTTGTTTTTATTATTATTTTTTTATGTTACTCTAAAATTGCATGTTTCCATTATAAGTGTATATTTGTTTATTACAAACTATATATACATGTGTACTAGTTAGGAAGCTTTCCATTTGTCACGTAAGTTAAATCTAATATTATATATAAATTAATATAAATATGTACATGAACACATTAGCGATTCATTGTGATGGTTCAGTCACCTTCTATGCATATTTTGCGGTGAAAATAACAACAACATTAACTGCCTTATACATATGAATACTTTTCTGTTAATTATGTTAGTTGTTGGTATATAGAGGATGTTTTGGAGTGAATAACATTTGATTTCATCGAGAAGTGTGAAAACTTTATATTTCACGAATGCCAAGCATGAGTGAGAATCATGTCGAGAATGCGAAGCATGAGTGAAAACATTGAAGTTTGATCACTTCGAGATAAAATCAAATCTGTTATTCACGACAAAAAAACAAATTTTCTATTTATTTTATGCTTTAACATCAAAGTGTACTGCAGCATGCAGGAAAAAATAATTGACGACGTCATTGGCTTAGTAATGTTTTAATTGCCCATAACTTCTTAACTACTTAACCGATTTCAATAATCAACGACTCATTTTCTTAGTTAAGTTATTTCCAATCTAATGATATACTTTATAGCAACTTTCGAAAAAAAATGACCAACTGACATTTTTCACTGTATAAATGACAACAATTCTGAAAAACTTGACCAGTTTTAAAACTATAGCTCATTTTCTTGCTCGTTTTCTTAGTTAGACCATTTACAGTCGAATGATATATATTAAACAGTTATATTCTAAACAAATAACAAAAATGACTTTATAAAAGAGTAGTTCCGGCAGTGAAAAAATAAAACTCTATATTTCACACGTATGAAATACCACTTTTATATCATTGTTAAAATCCACTATTTCACTGCTAAGCATAAAATAAAGTGTTGTATAATTATATATTTCACTATCGCTGTCAAGTTTATATGTATTTGTTGTATCCTCACGGGTCTTATGACCCATTGGAATTATCTGAATAAACACATCAAAATCGCTATTTATAAAGCAATTCAACCAGTCAAATTATACAAACGTGCCTCTACGAAATAATCCACGTTGTATCAACGTCTAATTTTTGGCAATGCATGTCAAAGTAAGTTATTTTTTACGTTCACAATTGTTTAAACATTTTTGAAAAAAATAAATTGATGTAGAGAATCATATTGGCTATTGTTTTTTTAATGCACGTATTATCCTTTATTTAAGATTAAAACCACCAATTAATATTTAAACGCATAATAGTTATTTCAATCCACCGTATTGACGATAAGTTTAAGACATTTATAGTAAATACTTGCCACGAACAAACATACAAGAAACAAATTAAATAAGAACAAACACGAAATATATCGAGTGGCGAACGCAAAACTATTGTAACTGGATATAAATTAAAAACACGATGCAATAGTTCCGCGTTAAACTCTCGATAAATGTCATTTGCTTACCTGCATAGCAACAAACAACTACGCACCGTTCATGAACATTTGTCTTATTCGCATATTCTTCAACAATTTACTGGTATTAAACTCACCCCAATAATCATTTGAAATACTCCAACAGCTCTTGATGTCCACACGATCACTCAATGTTCATACGAGGATAGTTAATGTCTAACTTCAGCGCTACGCGAATTTCCAATACAGCTTAAAGAAAATAAATATCAGACTTCACTGAGCGTGTTAGTAGTCTTAAGGTTTATATTCCCTTCTCCCGTAAAGGAACAATTGATTGTGAACTGTCTAGTTAGCTCCGCTGTGTATGTTAAAGCCACACTATGGGTATTTGTTTAACCTCAACGGAGATGGTACATACTTTGTGTCGGGTATTCGTGTATAATATTAGTGTCAAATTTACATCGAATGTGCTCAGGCGCCTTCAGTATATTCAGAATCAGAAACAAATAATTAAAACTTAGCTTCATATAAAAGTTATGCAACTTCTAAGTCATTGCTGACATACATATTATTCGTATTTGGCCCGGCAGACTACCTGTTTATGCATAAGCGCGGTATTTATGAGGCACAACGTAATTATTAAGTTTAAAACTGAGAATATTCAGCTTATCTATTTGGCATAGTTTGCATTATTCTATTGCTTAAATTGCGTAATTCGTCAAGTTATGAGGATTCCAAAATTTTCGTCTAACCTTTTTGGTATTTGTATTGTACGTTTTGATAAGCATATATGCCTTTAAATTCTTTGCCTATTGACAGCATTAAAGACGAAAACTTTTAAATATAGATCCGTGCACTTATGGGACTGAATGTGATCTGGATGTCATTTTATGATCCAGCTGTATTCATCGACAAAGATCTTTTTTTCCATATAATGACGCAATAAGTAATTGTCCCATTTGCTTGTCTCTTACCTCTAAACTAGCCCAACTATCACTTAATGTTTTTCATTGTGCATATAGTTCAACACAAATATACCATATATCGCATAAGTAATTCTTAAATGCTCAAATGAATTGATACTTATGACTTATACATATATATTTCTTCATCATGTCTCATCATGGTTTACAACAAAACCTAGCAGAGTATGCAAGTTTTCCAGACCAAACTGTTTTATAAACAATAATTAATACTGATGGTCCATCAGATTTAATGCCCTTTCAATATTAAAATTAACACCTCGATTTATAAATCTAATATCATTTTGAGTTTAAATCTGCTTGATGTAAATAAAAGCTAAAAACAAGTTTTCAGTTACGCCCATCTCGGTGTTTAAATAAGCCAACTCGCTGAGACCTGACTCTATCTATTACGCGTATTTCTTGATAAACCTGCCTGATAATACGGTTGAAATACAAAATGAGTTTAAATCGTCTGCTTTGATCGCATAAACACATTTTAAAGCTTTCAGGTCGAATTGTTTTCTGAGAAATTGAAGTATAACAATTATACAACTGGGTACTTTGGGATTTTGTTAAATATATGCTTGAATTACCTGCCAAAGATATACAAATGGGTCGAGCCACAATTGTTTACCAAATTATTTTCGGCCTTCTCTGACATACGCTATGTAAAGTCTCATCGAGTTGGTTGCTTTAAACATCGAGATGGGCGTAGCCCATCGAGGTGTTTAAATCAACCAACGAGATGAGACCATGCTCTATTTGTTTTGTCCATTTCAGCTGCCTGGCATACTCTAACTTCCAATAACTGGTAGTTAGAGTACACCTTTTATTTTGACATGTGTTAGATTTACATCTATGCAAATACAAAGGGAATTACAGTGACCATACTACAACAGGAATTAATTTTGGACTCACACGCATTTATCATTTTTCCGGGATTTGATAAGAAATGTAAACAATAAGTGTCATATGTCGCTATGTTGTAATGTCCTCTCTTGCCACCGATATTGACAATGTATTGATTGCGTTCACACTCGCAAGATTGGTGTCTGTATTATTTTAAGGTCAAATAAAAGTGAAAATAATTCCGGCAGCGTCTGAGTCAATAAATACTCAAGCGTTTCTCTGCATGTCAGCTTTTATGTGTTTCTAAGGGATAATATCTCAAACGAAATGTAAAATACAGCCATTTGTCGCTGTTTTGATGGTGGTATCGACCTAGTCTGTGTGGATGTGAAGACGTCTACTAGTGGTCTTATTGGATAAATAGTTAGCAGCTGCAACTTTAGTCAAGTTAATAAAGAGTCAATATCTCGAATGAATAGGGGTTCTAGGCCAAACGTCTATAATGGAGGCCTATGGGAAATGCAATAGTGGTATATGACCATCACAGATTACTAGTGCTCTGCACGGTATAAGTGCATTTTGGAACATTGGTGTATAAATAGGAACACCTGACCATATGTGAGAATATTGTTTAAACTGTCTTCGTTTTAGTATGCTTCGCAAAATAGCCAGTGTTCGTAACTTGTTGAAGCCCTACAGAATGTGGTTATTCGTTTTCGAATGTATCGAACTACATATAATGTCAGACTAAACACTTAGCGATAAAAAAAACTGTCTGAAAGCATGAAACTGAAACAGGAAACCATATTCTCATTTCATGAACCGAATAATAACCTCAATAATATTCTTACCGTCACAGACAAGGGATCTGATCTTAAGAGAGAAATTGTTTCAAGATAATCTTTAAACTGAATTTGGAAACAATCGGAAACGGAAGTAATATAATTACTGAACTTCTGCAAAGCCAGATACGATAAATACAGATAGGAAATATTTTAGCGTTTATCCTTTCCACAATTTAGGTCGTTTTATTCAGCTGATCTGCACAATGTCAGTGTTTACCCTACTTTATAACCAGTCAGATGGCTCAGAATTTCAAATACTGGCTACATGTATTCATGAAGTATTTACTATCAGCGCTCTTCGCAGGTTAGATCGCAACATATATGGAGACAATCGATACACCTATGGTAAACACTAAACCGGATAGTCAATGAAGCAAACTGGTCGCTTCGATCCCTCTCTTTCGGTTTCTTAATGGTGAATATTTCTCTTCATAGCTTCTGTCTCATATATGATTTACAATTAAGCGACCGCTATTTAAATGATGATATTTGCTAAATTGTTCTTTCATATAATGTGTCAATAGTTACATTGTTTCATAAGCAATGACATAAAATAAGAACATTTATTTAGACTTTGCAATTAGTTTTGTTTTTATTTTGGCTGGTTCCGGCGATATCAAAAGGCTTTCTTTTGGTAATTAGTATTTTTAAAATAAAATGGGAATAGTTGATACAGTTTACCTTATTTATTATACAAATTCGGTTTCGCACGACGGTCACAGTTTCGACAAATCAGGTGAAATCTTTTATTTACGCTGTCCTATTTCATTGGGAGGCTATAGGGTGAGGTTTCGTGCACCATCGAGCCTAGTTTAAAACACGGCGGTCTTTTTGCCACGGACTGTTCCAGGCGGTACCCATATTGTCAGCCACTTAGTGTTTGTTGTCGTACATACTTTGCTTCTATTTTACCTTGTAATTACTGTTTGTTCTGAATGCGTGTTTTTGGTGGACTTTGTACTGTTTTTTTCTGTTTGACTTTTATACCTACTTTAATGAATGCACTGTATGAATCCATACGACGTTTGTCTGTACAATTAATATGACAAGAATTATTGTTATATTGTGAAGCTATGGAAATAAACATGAATATCAAAACACAAAATTAAAATATGTTTGAAATATAAATTGTAGTTAATTAAACAAACTTAGACGTTTGATTATTTATATAATATTTCTCAACGTTAAAACTGTAGTGGTGCATGAAACTAATTATACATTTATAATAATCATTCATTAACCTAACTTGAGACTTGAGGTCTGCTCCTTCTGGGGATCGAGAGCAGGAACGGTAGCCGGTAGCAAGCATTTTTTTACTACCGTTTATGAACAGTCTGAATCCAACCGATACTGCAATATTATTTTTTTATTTATAATGTTCGGCTATGTCCTAATTTCTCCTTGGATACTCTTTCATACGCTCATCATTTCTCTGACGTTAAAAGCATTGTTAATTGACATATAATGACGTCTGTCGCAGCATGTTCCCACAAAGTCGTCAAGCTGATTTGAATGGTATTGACGTGTCGTCTGTTGTTGACGTAAACGTAGTGCACTTGTTTAAACCAGGTATTTGGCATATTTTAAACGGTTAATTGAGCAGATAGTCATTGTGGTGTCCAGACTAGATTTTTCATTAGGTATCGTATTTTCGTGAAACTTGCATATTTTTACTCCGCCCATGCGTCAAATCAAAAGGTCAACACATTGTTTTCGTGGAAGACACCGACGCTTGTTATCGAACTGATTTTCACCAAAAATGGAAATAAAGAAACTAAGTGTTTCTTACATTATCTTTGCAACACTATAAACATGTCCATTTTGCTAACTACTTTTTTTGTACTCATTTCTAACCTCAATTTCTGTGTGAAAAATGCACTGCAGAATTTTTTTTCGTATGCAAGAATTCATGTCAGTGAACACATAATTTGCACATTAAGACCCACTTCTGATTTTATGTTATGAAAACAACGGAAGACAATTCATATCATTTTTAGTATGGCCCTTCAGAAATAACAGTTGCATACAATGCTCTCCTTGCTAAACGGTTACCAGTCCAGAGAGCTGCAATAACTTATGGAGTCCCATCAGAACTCCGAAAGACAGTATCAGAGGTCGCATTAATGTGTATTCCGTGAAGTCTGGGCCTTTACCATTGTTCTCCCAAGAACAGGGAGCTTTGCTATCGAGTCATCTCAGTACTATGGCAGAAGTTGTGTATGACTATTAAAGATTGGAGACAATAAATATTGCATCCGAGCATGCTGTTCACATGCGATTACGTCCTAAAACGAATCCACTCAGTTTGCAGTGATTTTACGGCTTCCTAGAGAGATGACCGGAATTGAGAGTGAGAAAACCGAGAAGCCTCGAAGCAGCCAGGAAAAAGTGTGCCAAAGTGCATGTCATTGAGATACTTTCAAGAGTTAAACAAAATAATGACAACTCTTGGTTGACCACAATCCCCAATAATCGTTTCGAGTGTGTCATATCAACCGTAATCAGTTACGTCTGGTAAATCTTAGACTATAACGGTTAAAGGAGGAGGGAGTGCTTTAGTCCAATAGGTTCTTCCATATTTTATTTTCCCTAGAAAATGTATGCTTGACAGTCTTCTTGATGGTGCCACCCCCGGTTCTTTTGGTACAGTAAGTGATTCTGGCTGGTCTAACACAGAGATTTTTAACATGTACGTCAAGGAGTATTTAATACGGAACCTGCCCTGCACGTGCCAATGACTCCCAAGTATCGGTGATCTGTGATGGCCAAAAGAGTCATAAATCGAGTGGGCGAAGCAAAATCGCATAATATATTTGTTCTCCCATTTCACTGCAGTCACCTACTTCATCCTCTGGATGTCAGTCGCTACGGGCCTTTCGAGATAGTCTGGAACTCTGCTTGTCATTTGAGGTTGTCTGCTGGGAATATTATCACCAGGTATGACGTGTGTAGAATTGCTAGTAGAGTGTTCAAAGACACCCTTACACCTGCAAATATCCCGACTGCCCTTAACAAGTGTGGTATATAGCCATTTAATCGGTCGTCCCGAACTCTGTTGTGGCTCCACTCTGTCATTTGCAAGGACTTTACATTGTGACAGGTTTACAGGTTTACAGAATCAACCACTGATCAGCCATCTTCTGGAACTCATCAAAGACCATCTTCTGATGAGTCAAGTGTGCAATGCACTACTGAAAATGTCTTGGAATCCAAAGGTGGGCCATTTTAAATAATGTGAAGGAAGCATAGACCAGGAAAATACTGAGCAAGGTTGTTGCTGGGAAGCATGTTGCGGACGCTGACGTTGTATAGCAGATCAAGGACCCCCTTGAATCGCAGGCACTGCGT
Source organism: Cyrtodaria siliqua (assembly GCA_037043455.1). NCBI lineage: Eukaryota > Metazoa > Mollusca > Bivalvia > Adapedonta > Hiatellidae > Cyrtodaria > Cyrtodaria siliqua. Next base: position 49,504 of record JAWPHD010006032.1, read on the forward strand.
GCAAAGGCACCAAGGAAGCGCAAATCATCACCCACACTTTCTATTTCTACTACGCCAACATCGAAACCATCTTGACTGAATGAAACGAGTAAACGCTCAGCGAAAAAAAACTACCATCACTGGCCATCAGATACTAATTCAGACATACCGGTTGCAAACAAGTGTTGTATTTTTCAACGGGTTCTGCCCTGAAGCAACGGAGCGCTTCCGTAACATCATGTTTGCGAAGTGGGGTCAATGTGTTTAGTGTTTTTGCTGTGTTCATTTGCAGTTTTGTACAACTTCAAGAGTCATAAGCCGTGGTGATGCGTTCTTTTTTCTTGGTTGTGCCAGCGAAAGGGCTGACCAATAGAACTAGTTTTGTGTTTCAACTGTGTAAAAAAAACAGTTATTAAAACTTATAATAATTAGTTAGTATAGCTTTTGCTCTTTTTGATATTTTTATATTAAATACGTTTGACACTTATAATAATTCATAACTTTCACATCCGGTCAACTTCCGGTAGGTTGAGATATTCAGTAGGCGAAAATAAAGGGGTTTACTCGGACTTTATCCTCAATCTCTATATGAAAAATGAAAATATTAGACCATGATTTAAATTAAATGTATCCATATTTGTGTTTTAAAATCAGACAACACCAAAAGAAGATACATAGATGTACACAAAAAAAAAAGAAGATTTTAATATAATTATCACTACAAACTAGTTTTATAAAGGGCTAAAGTCAGTTGAGCGCCAACGATAAACACCGAGTTTACCCCCTACCAGAATGTGGAGGTGTTTTATTTTATTGATCACTGATTAGTCAAATTATTTTGATGATGTCATGTTAAAGTTATGAATTAAGCTACAGCTTTTCCTCGTTTTGTTCTTTTTATCTATTAGAGGTTTAATCTGTGATGACTTTTATGTTTTGGCTTTAAACAATAAACTCTCTCTCTCTCACACATATATATTACGAGATTCAAATTTCGAAAGTTGCCGTAGTGAGTTCAAATTCTCTCCCTTTATTATATTTACTGAATTCACAGTATCCCCAAGATCCGGCACCTTTCATTGTCACTGTCTCAATATAGCTGTGTGTGGTGGAATGCTTAAATGTGGCCCACTCATATGAGCTATAATTGAATGTTTATATGCGTCTATATGTTAATTGTGCCTCCAGACGAGTGTGTAATGATGTAGAGATACAGTTCATCAACGTGTATAGCAGCTATCCTTTTTAGGGAGTGAATTCATATGCTTGATTTCTGTGTATCTCGTCATAGCAAAGCGCCCTGCCGTAGTTCGTCCGAAGGTTGTCTTTCTTTGGTAGTTCACAAATATTTCACCTATATATATATATATATACATATATATATGCTACTTTAATATCATAGGAAAAGGCCTCAATATATCTTGGGAAAATCATATATCATTGGGCAATCATATATCACGGAGCAGTACTCAATAAATCATGTCAAGGGAAAATCATATATCATTGGAAGAGGTTTTAAGTTGTGTCGTTCATATACAAACATTTCCCTGTGCATATATTTAATATGCTATTCATATTACTCTGTAAACAACACAAACTATTTACATAACCCCTTGTTTGTATCATGATCTCATATCATGAGTTCTTTTGTTTAATAAATACTGAAAAAGGTGATCGCTTGGAAGAAACAACTCCCAGCGAGAGAGAAAAGTAGCAGACTCGGATGTAATGCGTCTGTTCATGAGAGGTAATATAAGGTGCAACACGTCTCAAACCTGATTAATGTTTGTTCTGCTTTAAAACCAGAAAGAGTGGGCTTGATTATCCCAAACGAAACTAGTAATAACACTGATTTGTAGTCGATATGACATTCTACGGCCACACAACATTAAACAAATGCTAGTGGGAATGTCAATAAATGCTGCAAATAGGATTCCTAATTCCTCTGGATGTGAAATTTATTGTTTGAGTTTTCCTTTTGATGGGTTGTACTTGTATTTACACAGTCTTTTAATTTGAGTGTTGAAGACAGGATAATAGCGAGTTTGTGTACTCTTAAAATCGATTAAAGCTAACCAAGGGTCTTATTGCCTATTATTATACCTCACTCAAAACATTGGTGATGTTGTTGAAAAAATACTATTTATAGAACTGACTTTTCAAAAAGATAGCGGGATGATAGTTTGCGTTATCACCCGCTATGACGGGTCGAGGGTGATAGCGCGAAATATCAACCCGGCAGGGTATGGGGATTTTACATGGAGTGTTTACAAAGACAAATATCAGCTTAATGACTCATTCCTAAAGAAATATAAAAAAGATCGGACAGAGAAAGTAGCATTCAAGGAGGACAGTCAACCACATAACACAGAAACAAACACGCAAACAGACAAACAAGAAGGCAAAAGTAATAATAAAAGCAAACGACATCAAAACACAAAAGGGTTGATAATAGGGCTACCGCATTGGAACGGTCAGTGGCAAAGTAGGCCACTGGGGTTTAAACCGGTTCTAGGGTGCACCAAACATCACACTTACCCTACTGTCATCCCATTAAAACAGGACATTGTAAATAAAGAAATCCCCGCCATGATCTAATCTCTAACCAACAAGGCAGCAAGACAAATTTGCCATGTGCTAGCCTACATACCACGTTTATACGTTATAACTGATCTCAAGTATTCTTGGGAATTGTTTTGAAGAACATAAATATGTTTCAAAAGTGTTACGGCATTTCCATTCTCTGTGACAAAACATCGTTTTAAACTTCTTTTTATTTTTATTTTGTCAAATTAACTCGTGAAAAGACAGCAACATTATAATCAGTCGATTTCACTATGATTGGTTTAAATATGTTTTATTTCCCATTATTTTTACAGCATGATATTTGTACACAATACAAGAAAAAAATATTGGACAGAAAGCAAAATATGTACAACAAGCTGCTTCTAAGTATGACATTAATTGTACACAATTGATTTTGTGTGCGCGATGTCTTATTTGGCCTTTTATTCATCTTTAAATTTGTTTTTTGTTTCTGTGTGTGTTTGTGGTTGACTGTCGTTCTTGAATGCTGCCTTTCCTGTAGATTTTTATATCTTATACAGTCGTTTAGTCGATATGTTTGCAATATATGAAATGAGTCCATATTGTATTGTCATAACACTGCACTATGAGTCCATAAAACAGCAGCGATGTTATTATTGCATAACGTCCTTTTTGCTTCAAAATGTAGAGAGAAAATTATTCGCAAATTGCTTCAATCACTACCGATTGGTAATATGAAAACAGAAGTAGATATAAAAATCGGACAGGAACTGCATCATTTAAGGATCACTGTCAACCAAAAACACGCATCAAAACAAACAGCAACTACCAGGATAAATACGAGCAAGGTATGTGACATGACAAACATAAAAGGGTTGACAATAGGACTACCGCCTTAGAACAGTCAGTGGCAAAACAGGGAGGTTTAAACCAGGTGCAAGAGTGCATCTAACCTAACTCTTACCATATTGTCATCCTAATCAATTGGGACAGTGTAAAAAAAAATTCAAAATAAAATAAAATGCTATTAAAAACTACTAATGGAATAATGGCTTAGTTTCCAACTAATTCACATGTCTCTCATTGATTAAAGAAACTGTTGTAAGCACGATGTAAATAGATACAAATAACGTGAACACATGTATTTATATTTTCATATTAGTCGATAAGGCAATAATAGAGACTACTGCGAAATAGCCCTCACTTATTGAATATAATTTGATTAAATCTAATTGAAACGCTGTAGTCGTAGAATCCCATGATATCGATTCCTCTTAATCACCATCTTAGTTCCAGTGTCTCCAGAAATAGTACGCATATTTGCACACAGAATATTCATGTATCTGGTGGAAGATGGTTTAATATACAACAATAGGAAAACAATATAAAATACGTCAACGTGAATATGTCTCACTTCAGTAACTTCAACACAATTGGAAACATGTCGGCATGTGTGCCTTCTAGGTGATTTCCAGGACACTATGAAGATTAAAGTGGCATCTGCAGTATATTTGTAAACATTTCTTCATTTTCTGTAAGTTTTTCGTTCGCACAGACTGTGCAGTTTGAAGACTTATTTTGTCCTAACTACTAAATACTGGTTCGCGCTCATTGTTCTCTGCCAACAGGTAAATGCATCGACTGGACTTAAAGGGGGCTTATATCCAGAGACTTAAAGGGGCTTATATCCAGAATTGAAACAAAATAGCTGGATATAAAACCATCTGCGAATAAATTATACACAAAAGCTCCATGCACGACACCAAAATTCCAGATCGTTTCTATATAAGAGGTCGGAATAATGAAACAAATTTCGTTTCACTCATGTAAGCAAAGATATGTATTCGTCGTGTTTTATCAATAGACGCTTGCTTGTTTACATCATTCGCGAGAAGCATCGTCAGAACGAATTCTACATCATCTCGTACGCATGATGCGCACGCACGTACGATAATAAATAGATGCAAAGTATGCGACACCACAAACATCAAAGTTTGACATCAGGGCCTTGACACTGTCAGTGGAAAAAAGGCGCTTGAGGCTTAGCTGTTCTATCGTTTAGTTGTTCCTCTTTAATCCTAGATGGTTCTAGCTGGGACAAAAGCTTAAGTCTGACAATTATCTATGCATATGAGTTGCGTCATGCAAATACAATTCCACTGGCTAATCATTTAAGAAAAGCATTTCTCCATTACGTGGTCTCGCTTTAATTTTATAACGGATATTTCGACAATAAAACATGTTTAAAAACATTTTTTTACTGAAAACAAATGCGATTACCTGTTTGAAGAGACCTATTAAATGTTTAAAATTTAAAATATGTAAATTTTTGAAGCCAAAATTAAGGTTTTATTTCATACCCCAGCCAACCTCGGGTTCGCTTCTTGGAGAAGGGTTTGGATGGGGTAGGAAAGTTACTAACGGACCACGTGAGGCTTACTGTTTCATAACATCATGTGACCCCGGGTGTGTTATTTGTTTATCCTAGTGATTATATTTGCACAATAAACTGGTTTTCCTTAGCGATGAATCTTCTTCAATCGTTCAAGTAATAAAGATTAGGAAAATATAGTCATTTTTGTTGTGTAAACAATTATAAAATTACATCGGAGTCAAAACCTGTTTAGAAACACAGTTTTTTAAATGTTGCTATATTTTATATTAGTTCAAACTAAAAATAAATAAATAAACAAACTGGCCTTAACATCATCTGTTTCAAAGGTGTGGCCTGTTATGTTTTATTAACTGGGTCATCTTACATATTGGATCTACCCAATCTGTATAAGCTTGAAGGGCTTTATCCGAGGACTTTCAATATGAATTTGGTTAAAACCGGTCTGTCAGTGTGTAATTAAGAAGGACTTATGTAAATAAACGTTGGCAGATGTCAGGTCGAACGAACTACAGGAAAAGAAGTTCCACTTGATCTTTGGAGCTTCATCTTTGCTCAGGTGAGCTAAAAATACTTCGAGAATGAATTATACAGTGTACGTATTATTTATGTACTGATGTATTCGAGTGATGTGGACGACGTTTGATTGTAATTTGCAATCTAACAATTGTATCTTCGGTCAATCTGTAAAAATATCCCAATATTTTCAGGTTGCAGTGGCAACTGGCAGGGTTGAATCATTGAAGAGGGCTGTGAGACGTGCGAAACACGGGAAGGCGCCCAAAGAGCCTGGTACCATTACTGATGTTCCCTCTCCACTTCCTGATGATTACCAGAAGAACCTCATCTATGACAACTCCGAAGAGTCTGGCAGAATACTGATCTTTGCGAGTGAAGATGCCCTAAACCTCCTTGGGGACGCTCAGACGTGGTTCATGGACGGGACACACTCCACTGCGCCATCACAGTTCCGGCAGCTCTTTTGTATCCGCGTGCCCCTTGGTGACTCCTGCGTTTCTGCTGCCTACGCACTTCTTCCGTCAAAACAACAGAATGTCTATGAAGAATGCCTGACAGCTCTCCTAGATGCCTGCCTACACCGAGACATCAGACCTAATCCGCAGCACATCGTGGCAGACTATGAGTTGGCTATACACAACGCTGTGCGGGCTGTTGTCTCATCCTCCATACACATACAAGTGAGTTGATATAATGCGATATAAAACAAAATTTTGTATTTAAAGATAACAAAAACAGAATTAAATGCTTGTCATTACTTCACCCTTCAGCCTTTCCATGTTAATTAAGAATGTTGTATTTTGTGTATTTTAGGGCTGCTTCTACCACCTCACACAGGCCACATGGAGACGTGTCCAGGCTGAGGGACTTCAGTCTGCCTACACTGCCGATGAAGATATACGTCACTTCTGCGGTATGTTGGACTCTCTGGCGTTTCTACCTGTTGACCGAGTCAAGGACGGGATGCGGGTCCTGCGAGAGACGGCCCCAGAGGAACTCACGGGTCTGGTCGAGTACTTTGACAGTACATATGTCTCTGGATCATTTAGGTAAATATGATTAATAACCCTTTTTGTATTCATAGATATGTAAATATGTAAATGTTGGTGGTAAATTTTAAAAATATCTTCAATGAAAAATAAAAAAAATGTAAATGTAAATTAAAACTGACATTGCTGCCATGTAGTAAACTTTTTATTCTGTATTTTCAGATCAGTGCTGTCACAGAATGGGACTATGAAGTTCAGGAGAACAGCTCCACGGTTTGAACACCGGGTCTGGAATGTACATGATGCTACTATGAACAACCAGGCCAGGACGAACAACAACTGTGAAAGCTGGAACAATGGGTTCCGACACCTTGTGGGACACGCCAACCCCTCCCTCTGGTCTGTCATCTCCTGTCTGGAGAAGGATGCTGTTCTCGCCAACGCGGACATTCTCAGGCATAAGCAGGGCCAGCCGGAACCCAAACGACGACTAAAGGCCACTGTGAACCACCAAAAGAGGCTACGGACTCTGTGTTACCAGTTTGTGTCTGATGAGAAATCTCTGACGGAGTTTCTCTATTCTATGGGACAGTGTGTTCGCATTCACTAGAATGGATAAGTGTTTCAAGGAATGTGATCTAATGTGCTTTATGAATTCAATATGATTTTAATAAATAGACACGTGTTTCAAGGAATGTGATCTAATGTGCTTTATAAATTCAATATGATTTTAATAAATAGACAAGTATTTTTTCATTTACATGAAGACTAAAGTTGCATTATTAGATTTACTTTTAATGTGCTCATAAGTGATTTGATATATGTGCTATATATGTGCCAAGTTTTATTTGGGGAAAACAGTCATATAATGACACAAAGTTTGTAAGATATCTAACTTACATCTCCCACATAATTAATCTCAATCAAGGCATTCTAGACATAATTATTGGATTACTATAGATTACTATAAATGTACTTTTACCTTTGATACCTATAATTGGATTAAATTGGTATTATTAGCACAATACAATGTACAAACAAACAAAATAATTAGAAAATAATTGCCATTTTATTTATTTTGCATTGTTGTTTCATGCATGTTACATGTTTTTGATTCAGACAAAATCTATGTGTGAATATCAAAATTAAAATATTAAAATTATTAAATAATGATTGCATTTTGTTGTTTTTAATAGTAAGAATCAAAATCATGAAGGGGATTCTGTCTGAAGGGGGTTTTGTCCACCCTTGCAAAATCATGAAGGGGATTCTGTCCACCCTTGCAAAATCATGAAGGGGATTCTGTCCACCCTTGCAAAACCATGAAGGGGATTCTGTCCACCTGTGCAAATTAGAGTGAAGGGGATTCTGTCCGGAGGGGATTTTGTCCTACATTCTTGAAATAGTCTTTGATAATTGTTTTCAGTAGATTTGATATATCGGCTAAACTGTTTACCACTTTTACTACTGCTTCGTTAACTGCGTTCATTGTCATATTCTAAACCCAGACTTTTCTAAGCTTCGCGTTTCTTTGATCTTTTGTTTTCATGGTGACTGTTTGTGTCATCACGCGTTTTATAATTGTTCTGTCTTTAACACTCATTTCAAATTACGCTTTATGTTTCATCACACTATGCTTTATAAGTTGACACGCTAAATTATCTATTTATATCCTTTGTTATAATTATTGTTCGTTTTCATAATTACATAAAGTGGGAGAACGACGAATCCAGAAATCTATACAATCATTGACCAACAGAAATGTTATATCGCTTAGTACATGAATGATAAATAAGTTAAACGAAAAAATAGATTGAGGTGAAATTAAACTTAAAGAGAGTGTATTGTGTGGTATTCTAGTTTTAGTCGCTCGAATAGGCATTAACATATTAATTAATTTCTATGATAATTATGTTTTTATACAGTTTTAAAACGGAAATATAAGTTTCTATAGCTTTATGGGGGATGCCTTAATGTTAGTGTTGACATTTACTTTGCTTGCATTTATGCATTAACACTATGCAGTCTCAAACTTAAAAGTTCCCTCTGCAAATTAAAATGGAGGATGTGGTAATCCTGTAGTGTTTAAAATACATTAATCTTATTTTCCCATGGATTCGTGTGATTATTTCTCGTTTGAAATATATATTCTACGAATTTACAGATGCTTCTTAATAGTCACATATGAGGACTTCAGGCTATTTGTGGCCAAGCACATTTTATATAAGTTTTATAGTATAGAAGTAGATAAGCTAGTCGAACAGGAAATGTAGCAATCACACAGTCATCAACAAATACGCATGCAAAACAAACACTCATAACAAGTATACACCGCAGAAACCTATGAGTTACCGCATACATAAACGTGTCGACAAAAGGACCATGGAATGGTCATTGGCATTTGGTATTTGTGTTAAACAAGAATTGTTATTTCCATGTATACCAACACAAAATATAACACTTTATTTCATTAGCGTGTTTATATTATTAATATTGCTTTTATCTTTATATTGTCGGTTATTATAGCGTGTGTTTACCTGTTCCTATAAATATAGCCTATAAGATATCGCTTCGCCACAAAACAGTAGTTCCCTACTTTTCACCGATGTATTTGTGTATATGCTATAAATGTACATGTAGGTATAAAAGTGGAATAGGAAATGTAGCATTTAAGGACCACATTTAACCAACAACACGCATCAAAACCAACAACAATAACAAGGATCATTAAAAGGCAAAGTATACGACATCACAAACATAAAAGGGTTGAGAAAGGGCTACCGCCTTGGAATGGTCAGTGCCAAAAAAGGCCGCTGGGAGTTTAAACCATGTTCTAGGGTGCAGAAAACCTAACTCTTATCCTAGTGTCATTATCCTCATAAAATGGGACAGTGTACCTAACGACATCTCCGCCAGGCTATGTCAACAAACTAGGCATCATTAATAGGCCATATAAGGATAGCAAAAAGATGATCATGTATATATGAATATAAAAAGTCTAGAAAACCACAAATAAAGTACTCAGTGACTTGACTGAAGCCAGAATAACAAGAAAATAAACCATTAAGGGAACGACAAGATCAGATTGGACACAAACATCAGGCCTTACCGTCCTCTGAGAATTTCGGTAGACGTCATCGTAGGGTCCACAATCTGTCTGATGTGTTGTGTATTCGAAAACAAGTTTCAAGGGAATGTTAATATATGTTACACATTGTTAATATCTGTTACACATTGTTAATATCTGTTGCACATCATTGTTAAAATCTGTTACACATTGTTAATATATGTTACACATTATTAATATCCGTTACACATTGTTAAAGTTATCCAGCCATGTTTTGTTTCATGAACATGTTTATGTTTATTTAAATCGTAATCAATACACAGCAATAGATATTTACAATTCACACATTGTAATATCTGTGAAAAGCAAGAATAAGATTTTATTTGATGATGTAGAAAAATTTGAACAGATAAATTAATTAAGGTAAATGCATTTATCAATTATCTGGCAATAGTTGTGCAGCTATACAATTCAGATTTACCTCATTTACCCGTGCAGTCACAAAGTGGTAAAAGTAGTATCTATGTCATGCAAAAAATACTTATTTTTACATACAACTTAGTAGTGGTTTTAAATATATGTTTCTCTCCGGGACTATCAAGAAATGTTCATATGACGTTTAAGAGTTAATTGATCATACTACAAAAAGGGTGGCCATTCATCTTTAATACCTGTTACACATCTGACCTAAAACATTGTGCCTGCCGGCACTCTTTGTTCTACCGGAATGTAAACTGAATTATATCCCAAAATACAAAACCAGTGTTGATTTAACTGTCTATGTCGCAGTTGTCTAATATTGCATTATTTTCCCCCAGGAAATACATATTTTACAATAATAGGACATCACGGCGCTTATTCAATTTAATCTATAGAAGGACATTTATTATTTGTATTGTATGGTAATTTCGTTGTATGTTATTTGTATAACATACAACGAATGGTATGATTGTACTGTATATTTATTTTCTTGATTTGTTGCTGATGTCTTGTGTGTTTCAGCCGAATTGCATAGCAACTACAGACGTATGGTTTCATGATTTCCGCCAGCCCGTCTCCCTGTCTGTCTTCGCGTTTTTGACGTTTTGGTTAAAGCGTTCGTTTAAAGTTTCTGTTTTTCCACATTTCTCACAAACGAATCGTCCGAAAGAATTGAAACTTTGAAATTATCATTGTATAACATTATATGACAAGAACCATAACTCATGAATTGTACTTGAATTATCCTCCTAAAACCCACCACCCCACCCCACCACCCTCATTCCCCCGCCCCACTCCCTCCATTTTTAATTAGATTTTCCAGTTAAAATGTTGAATTTTGCGGTAAAAATTAGCAATCCGGTGTTTTTTCTTGTTTACGTTTGTCATGCCGACAGAAAGTTATTCAAAAGTATATATTATTCATCTATCCGCAGGGATCTTTAGAATTGTATAACGTATAATATTCTTCATAGACTAATTTAAAATTAATTGAATTTAATAATAAAATATGATTTGGACTCGTTTTATGTTCAACTGTCTCATAAACACAGATGTTTACAAAGACCTAATTGAAAGCAGAACACAATCGTGAGCACTTAATTCAGATAATGCATCGTTTTTATTGGAGATAAATCAGTTTCACAAATAATACTGGCTATAATATCTGTTATAGTCAACGGTTATTGGAGGACACAAAATTAGCGTTTTGAACTTAGGGAGTAAATTTCACGGTGCAGTGTTCGTAGATCTACACCGGCATGTTGGATTCACAACGAGGTAATGTGCTTTAGCTTATGTTAAAAATTTAAATTCCTTCCCTCCCAGCCCACATGATCATTGATTGAAATCGATAATAGTGTTATGAAGTTGTATAAGTACAATAAGTTCATGTAAGACATTTCATTATTTGTCAATACTTATATTCAAGATAGTATTTTATGTTGCAAGATCATGTTGCTTTCTCTGAGTTATATATTTTCAGTTGATGTCTTCCTCTGGATCCACTTACGTAGTCAACCATTACTGGTGTGGCATGGACATTAAAGGGGGTACATCAGGATTTTTCTAGAAACATCTTTAATTATAAAAATGTTCCATTTTATGATAAAACACTTATATCAATCAAAATATGATGTTAAAACCATGTTGTTAATGTCTAAACTTTGAATACACCATATAGCTAGGACGGAATCAGACGTAAAATGCTGAAATTAACCATGGTGCGTCACCTAGGATAGCACATATTACTGTGCAGAATCAATTTCTTTGCAAAATAAGGATCATTTTTAGGCTCATTCATTATGTTTTGGCCATGTAGAATAGAAAATGTTAATATTTGTCAATTTTAAGTCGAACACTTAGACCCCATGAAAAGCCTGATGTACTCCCTTTAAGGACATTTACATACTTGCTGGAAGTTTTGGATTACACCTAGTTGATGTGTTTAAATGTTGTAGTGTGTAATTATCGGCGGGCAGCGAAGGTGTGAAAGGAAGGACATATAAGTTTCAGTTTAAATTTATTCAGCTCCTGTATACCCAGAGACTGAATTGTAATCTAAACATGAATTATATACAAATTTGCTGTCCGTACGAACTGATAAAAAACATTTGAATTGATTGAATTCGGTGCACTTGTAATTATGCTTGAATATCAACCGTGCTTTCAACACTTGCTTAAATGCTTATCAGAAAAGTTGCTTTCCTAATGAACATTTAATTTGGTGCACATGTATTTATGTCCTTAAGAGTAATATTCAATCTGCTTTATTACTTAATGCTTTCTACTGTAAGGGCTTGTCATAATGGTCTTTTGTGCTTACCGGCAGCCCAATTGTTAAACTCGATGTTTGGGGCTTGTTTTTCAATCCATGCCACGCCCAATATTTGCCAAATCTATTAAAGTTTAAAAAATATTTTGATGTGTTGTTATTACAGTGCTCTCCAATAATACTATATATGTGATATTTCATGAATACAATTTCTAATATAGTTTTAAATGATACTTTCTTTTGGTCTCTGCCCTAAAATGACCATTTCATAAGACTTGACGAGTTTATATACAATTCCGTTATTTAAGGTATATAAATATATCGTTTGTCAACAATGAGTAGTTGTATTTGAAAACCTGTCAAAGACTTGTGTCAATAACTGAATTGTTTTTTGTATTACCATTTATAATTAAAATTCGTATTTAGATAAGTTTCTATGTCTTCTTTATCATGTTTCCCTTCATATTGCTATCAGATATGACTCAGTTGTATTTTATTTACTAGTTGCAGCACTAATTATTCATTTATCGCGTGAAAAATATTTCTTTATATTTTAGTGATGGATATTGTTCTAGTACTGCATTGTATTTGCTGTTAACTTACCTGCCTTAAGCCTAATATTTGTGGCTATACAATATTGTACCGCTTTAGCCGATGGTAGGGTACGTGAGAGGTAATGCACGTTATATTACTGCTCATGAACAGACTTAATAAAACCGAGTCTGATGCTTTTTCCTCTTGTTAAGGTTAGTGCTGTAAAGGCATCCCTTTTTCAGTATTTATTGACATTCACGCTAGTGTTCATTTAGTGCTGAGTTACAACACCACAAGGCACCCGACTACAAATCAGCAATGTTATTATTAACTTTTTTTTTTGGGATCATCAATTCTATTATGTAGAATACCACTTAAGCCGGTGCTAAGGAGCTCGGCAGGTGTTACCTTACATTGCCTCTTAAGAACAGACTCAGTCAACAGACTGATACTTTTCTCACTTGTTTGTGTGTGTTGATTCCAATTGATTCCATTTACAGTATTTATCTATTTTGTTATCTTTCTTTGATTTTCTTCATTTAAAGAGTTCTTACACGTATGAACAGAATCTCGAATCTGCAACACTGTGGTGTTTTTTAAATCAATAATTTATTATTCGCTCCTTTTTTCATATATTTCATAACGTTGTGATTAATAACTGTTTGCGTACACTAAAACATTTAGTCCAAATTGTTTGCATGGAATATCAGACACTTAAATATTGATTATTATTTGAAATCTTACTTTATAAAACGCTTGTTAGTAACGTTAAATTTGGTTAAAGGTGTCGCATTATTTGTAGTGAGCACGCGTACAGCCGCGTAACGTAGCTGACGTCATGTAAACAACAAAACGACGTCATGATTGCTTTTACAAATTGCCGCCATACAACGTAAATTGACAACATTAAAGTGAAAGTATCACGTAGGTGTGTTGTGTGGTAAATATAATCTTAAATTCGTAATTGTGTATTATTGACTTTAATAAACTCGACAGAGCATCGTATGTTACAATTTATTCAACTCGTTTATTGAAATCAAAAGATGACAGTCACTCATATAAGATCCTCATATTACACTCCTTTGAGGATTTTGAATGAAATAAACATGGCATTTTGTGATAATTGCATTATTGTTCCGTCAGTTGATAAGTGTGTCTAAGGTGCTACATGGCAGGAGTAAAGTTGCATTAACAATAGTCATCGACGAATCGCGTGTATAGAATCGCGTCAATACAAGGGTAGCAACCTATGTCACGCGCAGGCGCTAAAACAGATCCGTTTTCATACACAGAAGCTGGATTCGGAAGCGGGTAAGTGTATTTTTACCAAGATTTACGAAAAATTTGGTTAATTGACAATTCCTACCGTACCGCATGGATGAAAAATATTTTATTAAACCTTAAATAAGCTGTGAACTTCAACCGTTTGTTAGTTTACTTCAATACAATCTCATTTCAAAGCCAGGAACCGTTTACCATTTGGTGGAAATGCGATTGTATCGAAGTAAACTAACAAAAAAATGGGATTTTACAGCTTATTTAAGGTTTAATAAAAGCCTTCTAATCCATGCGGTACGGCGGACATTGTTAATTTACCAAATGTTTTGTAAATCTTAATAAAAATCCTCTTACCATCTACCGAATCGAGCTTCCGTGTATGTAAACGAATCCGTTTTGGCGCGTGCGCGTGACGTAGGTTGCTACCCTTGCAATAGTTTCTAAAAATATGCTTGAATTCACTATAATTTTCCTATGCTAAATCATGACTCAGAATATAAATTAAACTATTTTACGTTGTTGACACGAGCCGAAGGGTGAACGTGAGCTAAATGTTATCAAGAGTATTCAAATTTTCTCTGTTCAAAAATGGTCTTGCACATTAGATATGTATAGGTAACAAATGGTCTTGCACATTAGATATGTATAGGTAACAGGGCTAGAAAAATGTGCAGCCAGACCGGGGCTCGAACCCGGGACCTTCGGACTACCGTTCCGATGCTCTACCGACTGAGCTAGCCGGCCGGACAATGCAACATCAATCTACCTGTTAGATATCTATAACCGTGACACACTCCCCCTACAGACTGAAATTCGTCCTCGAATTTCCATGGGTACAGAGAATCATGTGAATGTTTCTCGAAGTTTACTCAGTCACGGTCACCCGTTGGGCGCCAAATGTCACAGGGCTAGAAAAATGTGCAGCCAGACCGGGGCTCGAACCCGGGACTTTCGGATTACCGTTCCGATGCTATACCGACTGAGCTAACCGGCCGGGCAATGCAACATCAAACTACCTGTAAGATATCCATAACCGTGACACTTCAAACTACTATTGCCTTAAACTTCTCTCCAGAAACCGCTTGGCCCATTGAAACCATACGTAAAGCGAATTTGTTTGATAGCAATGGTATTTAAGTTTGTTTAAATGAGGATAAGGCTATGTTAAAATCACCGTTACTGAGTTTGTCCCGTAACGTGTTCAGTTTTGCCACCTGGTCACCTATGTAACTGGAGAATTACACATCTAATTTTATTAATAAGATAAAATAATAAAATACATAATAATATTAAGAGTCATTTGTTTTCTTAGTATTTTTGTTTCAGTGATTTCGATGTTGGTGGATGTCCCGTGTGTATTAGGGATGACCTCGGTTGTATTTGGAGTCGCTCTACCCATATCATTAACAGCTGCTTCTACCCAAACGCTTATTATATGTTTAGGGGATTTCTATGCGGTTATGTTCCAATGTATATATAGTATTTAGGTTCTCCTATTATTTAAGAATTGTTCTCATTCCTTATTTTATATTAACAGATAAAAACCTACATACTATGTTATTGACAGGTAAGCCCCGTAGTAACAGAACGGCCCCGTGTCATATTTTATTTTGCATTTATATTTGGCTCAGAACATCTAAACGACATGGAAAATCATTAAACGATGTAAAATATGGTCTCTGCATGGTCAAAACACATTAAAGCATTGACCTTTGTTTTTCAATTCGCCTCTTCGTAGGAGCAACATGCAATCTACGGATGTACATAGGTTACAAACAATGTACCATTCATGTAGGAATTGTCTACTCAACTATTACCATTACTACAAGATAAACGTTTACCACCAGTTCGGGCCACTTGTATTCTAGCAGCTTATCGTGTCTCGTATTCAGTATTTATTGACATTCACACTAGCGTTTGTTTAATGCTGTGTGGCGGTCATAAAACGTCGCCCCGACTACACATCTATTTACAGGTTCTTTGGGATCATCAAGCCCATTCTGTGTTGCTTTAAAGTAAAATATCGCTAAAGCAGGTGCTAGGAGGCGCGAGATGTGTTGCATCTTATAATAACCTCTCATGAACAGACTCAATAAAACCTAGTCTGCTACTTTTCTCTCTTGTTTGTGTTTGTTTCTTCCGAGGGATCATCTTTCAGTATTTATTGACATTCATACTAGCGTTTGTTTAGTGGTGTGCTGGCGCCGTAAAAAGTCGCCGCGACTACAAATCAGTAGTGTTATTATTTACTGGTCCTTTTGGATCATCAACATGATCAAGCCCATTCTGTGTTGTTTTAAAGTAGAATATCGCTTAAGCCGGTGCTAGGAGGCATGAGAGGTGTTTCATCTTATAATTACCTCTCATGAACAGAATCAATAAAACCGAGTCTGCTACTTTTCTCTATTGTATGTGTTTGTTGCTTCCAAGGGATCACCTTTCCAGTATTTATTGTGTTGTATTAGCACCGTAGTGAAAGAATCGCACATACCACCTTTTTACATGCCGTTAACATCCGAGGTGCGAAAAGCGCATTGGACATTTTATTGGGAAAAAAATGTTAGCCATTAGTTTATTGCGTTGTTTTACAATAGGACTAGTGTTTTACTAATGGTATTGTGATTGATTACAATGAGATATCAGACAATCATCATTACTAATTCATAAAAACATACTTGGTTTTAATGCCTCGAAACAATCACGCGATACTTGTGTTGGATTTAGTGTACTGGAATTGAAATATACAAACGACAGAGAGATAAGAGATGGAATACCTTTTGTTTAAGCTACACAAGCTGCACATGAAAAAATAGATGAGACTGGCAGGTATTACTACATGTATCAGAATACATGGCGTGGCTTTCTAGGCTATTGTTTGTTTGGATTATATGTACACGAGCATATTTGTGTTTTACTTATATTGCCTATTGATGCTGCCTTGTTGGTTAGAGATTAGATCATGGCGGGGATTTCTTTATTTACACTGTCCTGTTTTAATGCGATGACAGTAGGGTAAGTCTGACATTTGGTGCACACTAGAACCGGTTTAAACTCCCAGTGGCCTTTGTTGCCACTGACCGTTCCAAGGCGGTAGCCCTATTGTCAACCATTTTGTGTTTGTGATGTCGTTTGCATTTTTTTTACTTTTGCCTTCTCGTTTGTCTGTTTGCGTGTTTGTTTTTGTGTTTTGCGGTTGACTGTCGTCCTTGAATGCTGCTTTCCCTGTCCGATAGTTTTATTTTTCTTGAACCCTAACTGAACAATCACTAATCGAACACGTTCACTATTTTGCCGCTGAGAAATTCCATGCGTGTCCTACATGAACGAGATCATTATACATATATAAGAAGCTTCTTAGACCTTTCTTCATATATGTATCATTACACAGAATACCAAAGTCGAACAACAAGATGTAGAATTCACAAAAAAACAGTAATAAAAAAATTGATTCCTAAACAAAAAACAAGTACATGGATAAAAGGGGATTAAATAGAGAATATTATGTCAGTGCCTTTTACTATCAAGTTTTTTATTCGAGGCTTAGAAAACGAAGAATGGCGAGGCTCTGCCGATCTATTGATCATGTAGATTATCCATATTTTCTGAATGAATTACTATTATTACCTATTTCTCAGTATGTTACGCTTATCGAGGTGGCCGCCATGTTGTTTTTTGTTTGTTTTATGACGTCAGGCAACGTTACGTGCATTACGTCAGATAACGTTACGTACAATAAACGCCGAGGGATTCCGCATTGATTTGCTTTATTGGTCAGTGCCTAATAAAGCAAAAAATTATTAGCTCACCCCTTTATTAGCAAAAAAATGCATATTTGCATGAAAAACCAGGTTCTAGGGTGTTCCAAATCTCAGTCTTACACTGTTATCATCACAATTAAACGGGACAGTGTAAATAAGAAAATAAACGCTATGTTATATATTCTAACAAACTAAGCCACATGAATAGGCTTACAAAAATGATAAAAATGGTCCTATAGAAATCACAGTAATCAAACGCAATGGCACTGTAGATCTGCACGGCACCACAAACCGAAATAAGAGCATATTTGAAATATCAGTGAAAAGGACGGTACATACTACAACATGAAGAGTGTTGAAGACAAGGTTTTATGTGTACACAACCTCACTATAATGCTTCAAATTGACAAAACAGTGTAAATACAAAAGTACATCCCATCAAAAAGAAATCTCTAACAATAAAGTCCACATCCAGGGAAATGAAAATAAATAATTAGAATCACCTCCAGGTGTATCCAGAATTGTACTGAACAACAACAGCAGCTGCAGCTAAAGAGAAAACCAATCTAGGGTACGACCGAATCCCTTGGGACGAAAGGTCATGCGACTACCGACAAACCTTTTCTCAAAAATATTGATTTTATAAATTGACGTTTTGAACAGTATATAGCTATATATAATATAGCATTATATTACACGAATTGGGGGACAAAATTTAAAAGGCAGTAAATTGTGAAACAATTGTTTCATACTGCAGAGAAATTATCTTGCATTTGGCTTTTACCGAAAAAGAAAAACGTTGTTTTAAAAATGCCAACTCGTTAAATTCCACAAGATATTGTTAAATATTCACATTTGGAAGACAACGGTTGAGAAAATTTCCATTGAGTAAAATTTAGTCTGTTAATATAGTCAAGATACTTTATTGTGTTGAAATGAGATCCAAATAAAAACATATTTATCCCATCTTATAACTACTAAAATGGGGATACCTTTTAAAACAACTTCTGGATGACGTCATTTAAAATGACGGGTCTGGATAGATAAGATAAACTTTTTATTAATACAAAAGACCAAATGGCCTACCAGTATACAATACAAAATACACATAATATTTATAATTAAACAGTCAATGGTTTGCAGTCATCAGTTTTAACAGTATTACTAGTATGTAGTATATCCATTATTGTCCAACTGTAAATACATGTTTGTTATTTTCAAACATATATTTATACATATAATCGTTATAACCTTATATTTTCTTATTATCTTAAGGTAAGGCTTATATCAAAGTAGATAGAATAAATTCATAAAAAAGGTCTGTAAACGCGTTTGCTCCAACTGTAGTATATATTATAAGCACATTCGACAACTGGGCCACACATGTTGAAAAGTGCAAAAGTCATCCAAATGAAATAAAAAAAAATAAGCAGCTTACAAAGGACAAAGGAGTATGAGAGTTGACCATTAGAAACGGCCGAACACGACACATACGAAATGTTGCAGTCTCGGTTTGACTTAGACTGTTCATGAACGGTAGTGGAATTTGCTAGCTACCGCTCCCACCCTCTCGACGTACCAACCCCTAGCTATATTGCAAGATATGTTTAAATTAATTGCAGAAACATGCAGTAAAAACCCGTATTTGTTATTATAAATAAATAAGCAAATAAGCTTATACATAACTTCCAGTCAGCTTTTCTCACTTTCATCTCACATTACAAGCGTCAGTGGCCGCACGATATGCCTCAATATAATGCTGATATTGTTGCTAACAAGTATCGACCAGAGGCATGTCAAATAACAAATAAATGCAAAGATGTAAAAGATAATATTCAGTCTGGGTTAATAATGTCAAATGTTGGTGTGATAGGAATGGCATGTTGATCAATATTGATTCAAATTATAATATGAACATAATAACAATGCAAAAATACGCCGTATTAATATGTAGATACCGAACAAAATATCTTAATAAATTCTTCCTTTCCTTCTTTCTTTTTTATTTTTATTGAACGAGTTTAAAATAAGATATGGAGAGGGAATATATTTCGATCATCGAGTAAACTTGATTGGTTGGATATTGACCTAGAGACAAACTTCAAAGTATAATGTGTCCATAAAATGCGTATAAAATAATAAAATTCGAGGAATCTGAAGAGTTATCATATAATGGCCATTACACAAATGCAGGTATTTACGAGTTTCAGAAATGGACATTGATTGAAATAGTTTAATCTAGCTTATCAGTAACATGTATTCTGTTTTGAACACTATCGAAAGAGAAATATTTTCTGAATAATCTTCACTTGCAAAGACATGCTGTCTAATATATCTTTTGGCTAAATATATGAAGCGTAAATATATATATTTTTTGAAATGTGTTAAAGAAACTGACTCGCCAAATAATGGCAAAATTACACAGCAAAACCATGTATCAAAACTTTGTCCATGTGCTCAGGTCATATACTATTGTATATTTGCCGATTAAAATAGAGGTATATTCACGGGTTCTTAAATATGGTTTAATATGCGTAAAATGAATTATTAGTTATTAACTTAATTCGACGCTCCAGTTTTGGGTTTGGTCTGGTTGGTCAAAGCCGTTTATATTGTGTGTATAGGGTTTGTATTCTCAAAATATGTATTAAGTTAGATATATATACCTCGTCGTCAGTAGGTTTAAAAACGTTGTACATCTGTTGTAAAAATTACCTGATTTCCCCTTTCATATTCATTTTTTATTAAGAAGGCGTTAAAACATCGTACATGCTATTGCAAGTGTCTCTGAAAATGTTTAATAATAATATAGTTCAATCTTTACACATTGATTTTCTAGAGCTCGTAAACCGAACGTTACCTTTCAATTATGATTCAAGTTATGAATACTGGCCCTTTTAAAGATTATCATTAAAGACAAAACGCTTGCCTGTGAATCACATGGTTTGCAAAACATCAATGAAAATATTGTATTATAAAACTGATAAGCAACGCATCATATGTAGACGTTGCCAATCACAGGGGAGGAGATGAACTGACGAGACAAACAGATTAGCAATTATGGTAATGGTTATGTAAAAATAAACCTCCGTTAAACATCTGTCTTCAGGGAAATACATACTATTATAAAATATAAAATATCATATATTTGTTATTTCTTTCTTACAACTAAGTCTATTTTGCTAAAGTCGCGTTTCTTTATTCCATGTTATCGTATAAAATAGTAATAATAATGTAATAATTGCTACAGCTATTTACTTGCATGTACTTCTTACGGAATAGAGTGGGGAACTGGCACAACACGAACATATCATTTGGTACAGCCACAACGAACAAGGCCAGTCGGTATAGTCAACAATGTTTATGTCATCGAACGAGACATGTTGGTATAGTCACAATGTTCATACAGAACCTGTCAAAGTAGATATACAACAGGACATGTAGCATTAAGTGGTGACGACAGCCAACCACAAACAGTAACAAAACAAAGAAGGACTTTGAAGATAAGACATCACAAACATAAAAGTTGGTACAGTCAGAATGCTCATGTAAGCGAACAAGTCAAGTTGGTATAGTCACAATGTTCATGTCACCGAACAAGTCAAGTTGGTATAGTCAACATAGTTACAGATCAATGTATACTGATAAAGCCTCAATATTCATTTTATAAAACAAGAGAGAGTATAAAAGTTGAACAGAAAATGTAGCTTTCACAGAAAACAGTCAATCAAAAACACGCAATCAAAGCAAACAATTACAAGGAAAACTTTAGGCAACATATGAAACACCACAAACATAAGTAAATAGGGAAACTCCCTTGGAACAGTCAGTGACAAAATGACCGTTGTGGGGTTCAAGGCAACAATATGGTTCTACTACAATAAATACTGAAATGGGGATCCTTGGAAGCAACAAACACAAACAAGAGAGAAAAGTAGCAGACTTGGTCTGTTCACGAGAGTTAATATATAAGCAACACCTCTCACGCCACCTAGCACCGGCTTAAGCGGTATTCTACGTTAAATCCAGACAGATTGAACTTGGTGATCCCAAAGGACCAGTGAGTAATAACACTACTGAAGTGGAGTTAGTCAATGAATATTAAGTCAGATTAGTTATTTATTTCTCTTTTCATACTTTTTAGTAAGCTCTTGATATTAATGATATGTAAAAAGCTAAGCTAGTTTGTTGTCAAATAGTAATTTGTTTAAACAAGCTATTGCTGGTTTGGTCTCAATATAAAGCTATTCTAGCATGGTTTCTATATTCATCTTAAGGAACAATGCAAGATGGTATGGTCTCGATATTTATGTTTTTGCTAACAGAATCTCGTTAAAGAACATGTCAGGTACTTGGCGCAGACTTAAAAGTAGATATACAAGTCGAACAGGAAATGTAAGACATATATTAATTGGAAAGATGAATACAAGGCATGATATGAACAAACATAAAAGGTTAATAAAATAGGGCTACCCCCTTGGAACGGTATGTGGTAAAAAATGCCGCGGGGGTTTAAAGCATGTTCTAGGGCGCACCAAACCTCACTCTTATCCTATTGTCATCCCTATAAAACGGGACAGTGTGAATGAAGATATCCGCCAGGCTTTATTCTCTAACACACAAGGCAGCATTAACAGGCAATATAAATATAACGCATTAATGATCACATATAAGTGAATATAAAGCAATTACTCAATGACTTGGCAAAAGCCAAAGCAACAAGAGAACAAACCGTGAAGAGTACGATAGACGTCATTATGGAGTTCACAATATGTCCGTAATCGCATAATCAAAGAGAAAAGCATAGTGGTGAACTGTAAATGGGTCAACCACTAAACAAGTGAGTGTTGAAACATGATAGCTCATAACCTTTTTTGATAAACGTTTTAACAGGTTTAATAAAGACTGTATGCAAGTGATTATGACCAAGGATTATATGAAGTTTGTAAATCACATTATCATTGTGAGGTTGTGATTCTTGTCGCAGAAGAGTTATTAAATTACTTGTATATTTCAAAAGTACATCAGAGTAACGATAATAAAATGTATGGTAACGATATTCCTGCTTGGGTAGCTTCTTAGTAATACAAGCATAACGAATATTAGTCCTCAACACGACTACAAGCTTTAGAGAAACGTATAAGTTGAGAATTCACCAACCATTCTTGAGAATATTCTTAGACTTAAGCTCAAGTATGCAACTTTCAATCACATATATTTCTGTAAGTTTACAGAATAAACGTTCATAACAAGCTGCTATGTATAAATATGATGCATACTAATAAATAGCAACTTCTTACGACTGTTTATCCTTAACATATTTATGAACGAATTTTCAGTACTTGAGCTTAAGTCTAAGAATAGTTTGAAGAATGGTTGGTGAATTCCTAGCTGCTGATCAGAAGTATACGGGGATGTTCCCCGAGATACTTCCTACGGGTTCAACGTTACGTTAAACAATACGTTATTTTTTATATGGCATTAACAGTCATGGTAAATAACAAGCTGTATTGGGTTTCATGGCGCACCGAGACAAAACGGTTATTTGGCGACAACAGGAATGAACAAGTATGGTCCACCTTTCATTTGAATCGAGATAACAAATGTGAAAAATGGGCCTAGAACTCCCCCCCCCCCCTGCGTTCTGCAGAACTGCAGTTTTGCTACAAACGGGTGGGTAACACTCCATATTTCGATGGATCCATTGTTTTCTGCCACCTTCAAGTGGAACCTAAAACATATAGGAATGATGATGATTTTACCCCTTTGCCTTGACAAACATGGCCATATTTTGGTGTTTCCTTAATGTTCAAATTTGCATTATACATATCATGTTTGTACTGCAATATGACATGTCGCGCCATCATGTTGTACTGCAATATGACATGTCGCGCCATCATGTTGTACTGCAATATGACATGTCGCGCCATCATGTTGTACTGCAATATGACATGTCGCGCCATAAACGTACAGGATGCTTACAGCTCGTATATCGACATTATTCAATCAAAGAAACTTGTAAACCGCAGCGTAATACAAATGATACTTCCTTATATTAACGGCTACTATTTCAATGCCAAGGTATATTATATTGCGTCTTTATTGCTGCTGTGTGCTAGAGACACGTTTGTGGCATCCATTCTATGTAATGTGCATTATGTACAGAACTCAGACATCCAATAACACTCATTCAAAACTCTTATCAATAACAAGGATAAATAGAAACAAATTATGCATCACCATAAAAATAAACAGGTTGACAACAAGGATACCAAATAAGAATATTAGAACAGTCAGTGGCAAAAAAGGACATGAACGGTTTAATAAATACTGAAAAGGGGATCCCTTGGATGTTCATGAGAGGTAATGTAAAATGCAACACCTTTCACGCCTCCTAGTACTGGCTTAAGCGATTTTTTACTTTAAAACCATACAGATCGGGCTTGATGATCCCAAAGGTCCATTAAGTAAAACCCCTGGTTGCACCAAACCTTTATGTTACCATTGTGTCGTCCCAATTAAACAGAACATTGTAAATACAGAAATTCCTGACAGGCTATATCATCTAACACAAATGGCGCATTAATAGATAACATAAGTAAAAGAAGTTGGTCATGTATATATTAAATATAAAAAAGGTATAGAAAGTCACAAAGTAATTACTTAATGACTTGGCGGAAATATAGCAGCAAGAGCGTACTGAGGCGCTGAGGCACGACAATGCAAGATAGAAAACAATCATTAAACTGTATCTTTCCTTTTTCAGTTTTAGATCTTCGACATATATGACTTTATATAGTCCACAATATATCGGGTCATCGCACACTCAAAGAGAACAGAATAGTGGCCGACTGTAAATTGATCGGTCACTTAAACTGCAAGATGATAAGATTATTGAATGTATGCAAATCACGTCACTATTTAAATGTTATGTTTTACGATAATAAAATATATAATTAACGGTAGGCTTGATTTAATTTCACAGATTACGAAAGTTAAAGTCGACTAAACGCACTAAAAGTAGTACGAATAAGTTGAGAAGCATACAATGTGTTGCTCGGGAAATTCTCGTCTAAGTTGGAATACATGTCAAAACTGAAATAGCGTCTCTTTATAAAACAAATCTTCGACAAGAGGTGCTCATGTTCGTACCTATTGGAATACCAAATTTATTTCTATAAGCAGTAGTCCAATATCTGATGAAAGTATTATCAGATAGAAGTATACGTGTTTCAAAATCTCTTTGTAAAGTACACACATTGTAATTGTCTAATATAGATATAAAAATCGAACAGGAAAATCAGCATTCAAGGACGACAGTCAACCACAAAAACACACAGAAACAAAGAACAAATTTAAAGATGAATAAAAGGCCAAATAAGACATCACAAACACAAAAGGGTTGACAATAGGGCTACCGCCTTGGAACGGTCAGTGGAAAAAGGCCGCTAGGGGTTTAAACTAGGTTCTAGGGTGCACCGAACCTCACACTTACCCTACTGTCATCCAAATAAAACGGGACAGTGTAAATAAAGAAATTCCCGCCATGAACTATTCTCTATCAAACCAGGCAGCATTAATAGGCAATATAAGTAAAACACAAAGATACTCGTGTATATATAAATACAAAACAAAATAGCCTAGAAAGCCACAAAGAAGGTACTCAGTGACTTGGCAGAAGCCAGAGCAACAAGAGAATAAACGACTGAGGGCAGGTAAAGATGAGACTGCAGACAAACATCAAACGTCACCGTCCTTTTGGGCTTTAGGTAGACGTCATCATAGGGTCCACAGCCTGTCCGGTCATCGCTCAGTTAAAGAGGAAAGCATAGTGGCGAACTGTAAATGGGTCCACCATAAATTGCCTTTAGTAAAAAAACGTTAATAGTGTTACCTTCCAAAAATGGAGGTGTTGTTTTTTCTAGCGAAAACACGCTTATTGGTCTTATTCGGGAGACGTTTGTTCTATTTATGTTTCTAGTTAATGACTATTACCCTGATATCTGTGAACCGAAACTATTCTTGTATTTCGGTAGTAACACATCAACAATAACCGTCATTATAGAAAACGCACTAATTTCCAAGTAATGCGGGAAAAAGACAAGACAACTATAAGACATCCTACCGAAATGCAACATAACGTCCGAGTGACGCTACAGCGACGTGGATGGGTAGTATGCCCTCAACTAGAATCTGAACCATAAAAAGGGCACATTTATGAAAACCGGCCAAATCCCTTCTATATTTTTTTCCATATATTTGTCTGGTAAAATGAAGGACTTAAATATCCTGACATAATGTCTTCTGTTACTTTTAGAACTGACTCACTCCACACATTATCAGTTTAATCACATATCAAATTTCATACAGCCACATGATTCTGCAAATCAGAAACATTTCAAATAGGAAAAAGCCTATATAACCTCTATACCTTACATATAACCTCAATATTCTGCAACGCAGAATCATATCAAATTGCATATAGCCACAATATTCCGCAACCCAGAATCATATCAAACTTGATATAGCCACACTATTCAGCATCTCAGAATCATATCAATTTGCATATAGCCACAATATTCCGCAACCCAGAATCATATCAAACTTGATATAGCCACACTATTCAGCATCTCAGAAACATATTAAATTGCATATAGCCACAATATTCTGCAACTCAGAATCATATCATACTTGATATAGCCACACTATTCAGCATCTCAAAAGCAGATCGAATTGCATATAGCAACATGATACTTTATATTACAAAGAACTGTAATGTAGATGCGCAAACACCTCGCCTTTCTTTTATATATCACAAAATTACTTTTTCAACCGTTATTACAAAATTGCAGTAGTTGTTAGGGAATGTTTATATGTATATAGAGGATCTTAAACGAGTTCCCATTTCATATAAGATTTATGAAACGAGTTATGAATTATTTTAATTTTAACGAGCCTTTTGGCGAGTTAAAATTAAAAATAATTCATAACGAGTTTCATAACTCTTATATGGAATCGGAACGAGTTTAGATCCTTTTTATCACAAAACATTGCAATCAAATTAGTAAAAATTAATTCCGATGCACATAGAACCGCCACGACGTCAGACACACTTTAGCGCCAAAACGTCTTACGTAACGTCGCGTCTCACACATAACGTTGCGTATAAAAGAGTTCGTGTTTTACCTCTTTACAAAATAGCAGTTTACGCCAACTTTTTAACAAACCAACAACAATGTTTGATATAACGTGCATTATTTTTATAAGCTGTCACAAATAATAAGATTATGACTCAAATCTGGGTGAATTTGTAATAAAAAAAATTGTTTTAGATAATAAACTTGCGTAGTGTTACAGGTTTAACTCAACCAACCAAAATCGTTCCAGGTTGTATTACACGTGTGTCATACAATAGAATATTAAATGGGTGTTCGACACTGCTAACAAGGGAGAACAAATAATATGTATTGACATATTATACAGTCTATGGTTGAAGGTATACTAATAGAAACATACCTAAGTATAAAATTTAACGACAAATTATAAAGCCTTAATGTTTATAGAATCTTGTTTTCTACCAAAAACAGCTGGTTTAATTAAGACTCCAACCAAAGAATACGTTAGGTGTATCGTTTTATTACTTTAAATGACTAGATACAGGCAAACTTCTTTTAAAAACAATGCTCCGCAATGCATCACACTACGTAACCATAACAACCACAGAGCATGTGTTTATAATTAAAGGTTATTATAAATAAAAACCCTTAATGGTAATTAAATAACCTCCTTACAACGTCCTTGTATGGGGATATCTAATTGTGGGGTATGTGCCACAGCTTGCGTTTAGTGAGCACAGTAGGCGTAATTAAACACTATTAAATAAAGTGGCATTCACTGAAATTTTTTAGGTTTTTGTTTTTTATTATTATATTTACATGATCATTTATGTGTTTCACTTATATTGCCTATTAACTTGTAGCTGCCTTGTTTGTTAGAGAATATAACCTGGCGGGCATACCTTTATTTACAATGTCTCGTTTATTTGGGATTAAAATACGTTTAATTGGGATTAAAATAGGTAAGAGTGAGGTTTGGTGCACACTAGAACCTGGTTTAAACCTCCAGCGGCCTTTTTTTGCCAGTGATTATTCCTTCTAAGGTGTAGCTCTATTGTCAAAGCTTTTATCGTTGTAGTTGTTATTTGTTTCTTTGCATGTTTGTGGTTGACTGTGGTACTCCACTTTTATCATAGTTCCATGTTCAAAACTTAATGCATGACGAGTTCTTTAAATATTGGGACAAAATAAATTCAAATGTTTTTAAACTGATTAAAATAATCAAATATTTAAATTATCAGCATTTTATATACAAATTATGCGAAATAATTAAAAATATATATTAACAATAAAATACTACTACTATACTAATTTAAAACGTTATTGTTCGGCGCCCCTTGAGGGCGCCGGACATACTGTGGTAGTACTTTGACCTTAGGCATGGGGAATCAAAAGGACTGATAGTTGAGTATGTTTGGATTGTAATTAAAAATGTTTAAATGGCATTTAAAGCATGCTATAAAACGCACCAGAATAAGATATAAAACACAAGAGATAAAACTGCTTAGCGATTTCTTGAATTTCTGTAAGAAATGATGCATCAATAATTCAAAAATTATACAAAATCATTTCATTAAAACGATGTCTCCCTGTATTTTGACTGAAAACGAGGCTGATTATAAAATTAAATGGTTAAATGCGTAATACGAATTTTAGAAAAATTTAACGAAATTTATCGATCGTAATATCTGCGTTTCAAATGTTTTCACATTGTTCTCGTTTTTAAATCGTTTTGATTAATTATTATTGGCAAATTACATTAAATGTTGCTAAGAAATGAGAAAATACGATGATATATCGGAAAGTTTTGGCATTTAAATTTCGTTTACGGGAAATCGCTAATTTTGTAATGCTTCATTTTGACTGTCAAATGCAGACACATGTATTGAAAACGAAAGTAGATTTATGAGCGCAGACTCTTTGCATCAAGTTTTTCTTGTATTAAAATGTAAACATTTTCTATATAGAGTATCATCCAAATAAAGCCTGGGCTGGTCATAGTGGACAGCCATGATGTCTGGCCGGGCTGCTCTTACACAGCCTGGGCAGGTCATAGTGGACAGCCATGATGTCTGGCCGGACTGCTCTTACACAGCCTGGGCAGGTCATAGTGGACGGCCGTGATGTCTGGCCGGGCAACTCTTACACAGCCTGGGCAGGTCATAGTGGACAGTCGTGATGTCTGGCCGGGCTGCTCTTACACAGTGATGTCTGGCGGGACTGCTCTTACACAGCCTGGGCTGGTCATAGTGGACAGCCATGATGTCTGGCCGGGCTGCTCTTACACAGTGATGTCTGGCGGGACTGATCTTACACAGCCTGGGCAGGTCATAGTAGACGGCCGTGATGTCTGGCCGAGCTGCTCTTACACAGCCTGGGCAGGTCATAGTGGACAGCCATGATGTCTGGCCGGGCTGCTCTTACACAGTGATGTCTGGCGGGACTGCTCTTACACAGCCTGGGCAGGTCATAGTGGACAGCCATGATGTCTGGCCGGGCTGCTCTTACACAGTGATGTCTGGCGGGACTGCTCTTACACAGCCTGGGCTGGTCATAGTGGACAGCCATGATGTCTGGCCGGACTGCTCTTACACACAGTGATGTCTGGCGGGACTGCTCTTACACAGCCTGGGCAGGTCATAGTGGACGGCCGTGATGTCTGGCCAGACTGCTCTTACACAGCCTGGGCAGGTCATAGTGGACAGCCATGATGTCTGGCCGGGCTGCTCTTACACAGCCTGGGCAGGTCATAGTGGACAGCCGTGATGTCTGGCCGGACTGCTCTTACACAGCCTGGGCAGGTCATAGTGGACGGCCGTGATGTCTGGCCGGGCTGCTCTTACACAGCCTGGGCAGGTCAAAGTGGACGGCCGTGATGTCTGGCCGGACTGCTCTTACACAGCCTGGGCAGGTCATAGTGGACGGCCGTGATGTCTGACCGGGCTGCTCTTACACAGCCTGGGCAGGTCATAGTGGACGGCCGTGATGTCTGGCCGGGCTGCTCTTACACAGCCTGGGCAGGTCATAGTGGACAGCCGTGATGTCTGGCCGGGCCGTTTGGAAAATTGTCTGAATGATCTAGTTAATTCAAAATACATTTAACCAAGTCAACATAGCAACGTTTGTTAATATTATGTCCATGACCACTAAATATACCAAGGTTAAGTACTGATGATAAGATAAACACGTGTACTGTTATTTAATAACGTATGTTTTAATTCTTCAAATTTTGGCGCCGAATTGATGCTTTGCATCAAGTTTTTCTTGTTATTCCTGTGTTTATGTCAATAACCGGTTGTGGAGCGCTACTCAGGTATCAATACAGATGATTTGATGAAACACAATGTCTCTGTATCAAAGGTCAAGGTCATAACCGTAGGTCAAATATCAATCAATGTTGTGTTAGAGTAACTGGTAGATCTGTGGAAGATTGAAACTTTACTTTAATAAAACTTCAACTGAATGCGATTTATATCAATTGGTCAGATGTCTGTGTTCAGAAGGTCGATATCCCAGTGACATTAAACAGAACTTTGATACAGATATCTACAGACTATTTCAAGTTCTGCATGAACTGACTAGTAGTGGGTTATTTTCGTGTTGCTGGGTCAGTATTTCATAGATCAATTGAAACAAGCTCTTTGTTGGCATAGTACTAAATTTTCAATATAATTATGATCCCGAACTTGAATGTAGCCCTACCTTTCAGCACATCAAATGACGGATAATTAACACTTGATAATAGTGCACGACTACAGAATTTTTTGTAATCAGGTCGAGTAGAGCTTGGGATCTGGTACACATAGATCCCAAGCTCTACTCGACCTGATTACAGGAAATTCTGTAGTCGTGCACTATTATCAAGTGTTAATCATTCGTCATTTGATGTGCTGAAAGGTAGGGCTACATTCAAGGTCGGGCCGTATGTGTACCAGATCCCAAGCTTTACTCGACCTGATTACAGGAAATTCTGTAGTCGTGCACTATTATCAAGTGTTAATCATCCGTCATTTGATGTGCTGAAAGTTAGGGCTACATTCAAGGTCGGGATCATAATTATATTGAAAATTTAACAGGTTATTAACAATATCAAGTTCGGCTCCAGAAGTCAACATATATGCGTCATTTAAAAGCGTATATATAAGACAATGTGGCCAGAAATAAACCTTCAATCAATAATTAAACTAACTTCGTGATAAAGATCAATACATCTTTTACTTTGCATTCGCCTTGATTCGGTCTTGCTCTTGAAATACTCTCCTCAAGCATGTAAACATTCCTTGTAAATATTTGAAAAATGAATTATAAATTGTCTTTTATCATTTTACGTTTATTTTCTGTTTCAGTATTTCAATGGATAATACATTTGCCCCAACCTTAAGCGAAGCCGAGGTTGACATTATTTTTCCGAAATTTTTCAATATCCACTGTCACCCTCACTGGGATGCAATACTTATTTTAATATAAAGAACAAAAAATGTTTTGATTAAAATTTAAATATATCAGGGGAAAAAATCCCAATAATCATGATAATTTCGTTTTGTTTTTAAATTTATATTTTATATCAGTTTTGAAACTGGCGGATCTCTTCACTATTCTTTGAGTACTCACAGAGTCTTTTTCCAGTTCTTGAGTGTTCAAATCTGCTTCCGTAATTGTCGCGAATCTATTCACCATATTTCTTTATTGTCGTTTGGTAAACCAAGCGTCTTACGATTGACATAACTTAAACTGTATTTTAATTAGCGTCCACCGATTTCCAATGCGCAAACCGTGTCGTAATTGGAAAAACCCGAAACCTATTTGATACTTCCCGGAATGTCACAATCTTGTGATAGTAAACATTGTTTACCGGTGAACTGTATATAAATAGTGCATCCCTGTGAGGGTGACAGTGGATATTGTCAACCTGAGGAAAATAATGTCAACCGAGGCGAAGACGAGGTTGACATTATTTTTTCAAAGGTTGACAATATCCACTGTCACCCTAACTGGTATGCAATATTTATTTTATTATACCGAACAAATGTTTTGATTAAAATTTAAATATACGAGGGGGAAAAACCGCAATATTGTTGTTGTTTTTTTTTGTTTTTTTTTAGCTCGTCACATTTTTTTATTGTCGGTTGGTAAACCAAGCGTCTTACGATTGACATAACTTCAACTGTATTTTAATAAGCTCCCACCGATTTCCAATTGCCAAAGCGTGTCGTTATTGGAAAAAAAAACAACCTATTTTTATACTTTCCGTGACGTCACAATCGTGTAACAGTAAAAATTACTTTACGCTAAGGGTATGGGCAATTTATACAGGAGTGTAAACGTGAGGTATAATAATATAAAATATCCAATAGACATATTTTAGTTCAGTGCATATGTAGCATTTAAATACAACACTTTCAAATAGAACATCATGACCAGTGATTAAAACAAAATTAAGCAGACAATCGAACTGGAAACACATAAGAAGCACATGCACAATTTGTACACAAAAAGTCGGCAGAATGAATTCTGCCATCATGTCGTATCCAGCAGTTTAGTTCAAAAACATAGAGAAGTTTAAAAAAAACATAATATCAGAAAATGTTCGTCTTTTAGGTACTAGTTTTAAGTTAGAGAGCACAGAATATTAATTTCGGTAAATTTAGAAATGTACGTTTTGCCTTTGATGTTATTGGCGAATAAAACTTTTTCAAATCTGGCCATCGGCAAAAATAATGTTTACGTTATTTATGTCTTAAGTCTCTATAAATAGGACAAACGAGCAAGAAATGTTATTTGTTGTTTTAAATACAATTAATATTACAAAATCGGCCATTTTCTTTCATTTGTATAAATATTTTCATATCTGTTAGGTGAAGCCAATCGAAATCTGCCGAAGTTTTTTTTCTCCAGTAAACACTGATAACGCTAGACCACGAATTCGTGTTTGTATTGTTTTGAAATCTGGTTGCTAAAACAATCAAATAATCATTTTCTGATAAGTTACCTCTCTCCCTATTTGTCAATATAATACCATTGCTCTTTTTTTAATTGTTCAATACACATTACGTGGGAAAGCTTATATTAGCAGAATTTTATAACGGATATTTCGACAAAAAAACACGTCTAAAAACATTTTTTACTTATTTTTTTTTAGATAACCTGTTTAAAATGACCTATTACATGTTTTAATTTTACAATATCCAAACTTTAATAATCCGAAATTAAGTTTTATTTCATATCCCATCCAACCCAGTTTTCTCTGCTTGGAGAAGGGGTTGGATGGGGTACGAAAGTTAATACTCGGACCACGTAATAATTTTTATATCACTGATAATTTTTCTTCACTTTAGCCTTAAAATACAACAATAAATATACCCTATAATATGTAGAGGATAAATTACAGCTAGTCTCATTGATAATACTGTATAACTATAGTCGTGAAATAATACATTACATCTGCGCTATATTCTATACAAACGTAGCTCACCTGTCTCCATATATGATCACTTTTCATCCGTTATCATACTTTCATCATGTCGTATTCACATCAATGACACAAATGCCGTGTCAATTTCCAACTTAATTAGCAATATCATCTCAACATCTAAATCTACCAATGAAAGCTCTTCATATAAACGCTGTATCATCACGTGACATAAACCGTTGTTTAGAATATGTCGATCTTTGATCGATTGCCACCATCACTACAGAAGAAACATTTTATTCCGACACCGTGACATGGCGATGAAATGCGCCTGCTTAGACAAATCGACAAACAACTGCAAATATTCTAAATAATGAACATATAAATCACTTAATAGTAGCTTAGTAGTAGATTGCATTTTGCAATTTCCATTGGGATTGTGGGGAATCCAACACAAAGGGCCTGGAAATTTAGTTTTAGATTATTATATTAAAGCTTTTGAATAGTTATAGATAATTTCATATCAGTTTGTCAGTAAAACTGATAGAATATTATGTTTTAATATTGTATTTGCATTCTCCTGACTATGCAGTGGTGTTACTCTTAGAGTTTCTAATAAAACGGTCTGCTAACAGGATCACAACCTATAGCTTGGCATGCAAATAAGCCTTTGAAATAAAGACATGTATACAAGTGGATTTAAAAGTGGAACAGGAAATGCAGCATTCAAGGACCACAGTCAACCGCAAACACGCACAGAAACAAACAAACATAAAAGGGGGTTGACAATAGGGCTACCGATTTGGAACGGTCAGTGAAAAAAAAGGTCGTCTGGGGTTTAAACCAGGTTCTAGTGTGCACCAATCCTCACTCTTATCCTGTTATCATTCTAATAAAACAGAACACTGTAAATAAAGATATCCCCACCAGGTTATATTCTCTAACAAACAAGGCAGCATAGAGTGCTTTCCAGACAGTTCACATCAGCGACTGACATAGTTACACGCGATTTACGTTTGATGTTACCATTACGCCTACGATCATGAGACCTGGAGTTACGCTTTCGAGTAGAAAATATAGAAAAAATGTCAATATTAGTATCTTTTGAAATATTTCCTTGTTGATAAATATTAGCTAGTGCTGTCTAGCTTTCATTTTAAATATACTCAGCTGCAAAAGAAAGTAGACACTGAGTTTTGTTTAGATTTAATTGTATAATATTTTTTTAGAATTAATTGACAAATTCTAAAATGAATATGCCATGTTTGGTACCCAAGTTTTTATCATTCCATTGCCAATATCATGTTTTCATTTGTGTTTCAATAGGTTGAATCATTAAGGGACTGTCGCTTGATAAAGATGATAGGGTGTATAGTAAAACTTTCAAAGTGGCTACTTTCTTTTGCAGCTGAGTATAGTTTAGTATCATCATTATCATATATTATAGATTCAACCGACTGACCGTTAACGTTACTAAAAGTATGACCTGACTGACGAAAATGTTGGTATAAGCAGGTAGGATTACCTGGATTATATTTATGTTCGCGAAATCGCACTTTTAAAGATCGACCAGTTTGTCCAACATAGTGTATACCACAACTTGGTGCATTTCAAGTCAAAACATAAATGAAGTGAGATGTACGTCAATAAACATTTGAAGCTAGACATACATTAAACATTCTACCATTAACAGCTGACATAATGGTCAACTTGCAAGATATTGCACTCTGCGTACTGAATGAACTAAACGATTTCTGAAAGGAGACTGTGCATGGTATTTCCCCAAAACAGGTAATCGAAGAGGAGTAACTGAAATGTTTGAGCAGTTATTAAAAATCTTGGTAACATTATTAGAAGAAATATGAAACGAGGTTGCCAAATAAAGATTTAAAGGTGTAAGGCGTATACAATTTCCCTAGAATTATTGTATTATGAAGATTACTTTCCAGAAAGGAATCAACTTACCCCTGTTGGAGTCGGAATTCCGTTCCAAGGCGGTACGGTACCCCTGTTGTCAACCCTTATTTGTTTGTACTGAATGTGTTTGTGATGTACTTTTTGTATCACCTTTGCATTGTAATACCTGTTGGAGTGACTGTATTATGTGCAAAATGTGGAATTATAACCTTTTCTTTATAAAACAAATTATTTAAACAATATCCCATCTTAGCTGAACAATAATCTATAGTATTTGTTTATAATTTTGCCATTGTTCACCCGCGATTGCTTTGCACAAATTTACCATAATGACGCGATATTTGTATTAATGTCAATTGTTCAAAATTATTTATGTAATAATAAACGATTATATGTTGCCTTTGTCGACATGATGAAATGTTTTGACAGCATTTATAGAAATGCACTTTGGCTTAAATTATATAAGCTAGGAATACGTGGAAAACGTTTACGCATTATAAGAGACATGTATCAAAAGGTTAAATCGTGTGTAAAAAGTTGTAAAAAGTTGTAATAGCTATTCAGACTACTTTGAATATGCTGTTGGTTTGAGACAAGGGGAGGTAATTTCGCCTATAC
The DNA here is from genome assembly GCA_037043455.1 of Cyrtodaria siliqua. NCBI lineage: Eukaryota > Metazoa > Mollusca > Bivalvia > Adapedonta > Hiatellidae > Cyrtodaria > Cyrtodaria siliqua. Next base: position 85,379 of record JAWPHD010006032.1, read on the forward strand.
TGTTTTCCATGTTTGTGGAAGATCTTGAACTTTATTTGCAAAGTAATGTTGAGACAGGTTTAAATATAGATGACATAGTACTAATAATCTTACTTTTTGCTGATGATATGGCTATTTTGGGCAAATCTCCTGCTGAATTACAAGATAATCTTAATCGATTGCATACATATTGTAATAAATGGGGCTTAAGCGTAAATATTGCGAAAACTAAAATAATGGTGTTTAGAAAACGTGGTGGATTGTTGCCTAATGAATCATGGACTTATAACGATCAAATTATAGAAGTTGTTAATGATTTTAACTATCTTGGAAATATTTTTAATTATACTGGTAATTTCAACTTAAACCAAGAACACTTAGTCGGCAAGGCGCTTAAGGCATTAAACACTCTATTATTTAACTGTAAAAAAATTCGTTTAAAGCCAAAACTACTATGTCAGTTGTTTGATGCGTTCGTTGGTTCTATTTTAAATTATGCAAGCGAAATCTGGGGGTATACAAGGTCGAAAGTTATAGAGCGAATACATTTAAAATTCTGTAAACGTTTATTGAATGTTAAAATGAATACATGTACTGTGGGTGTTTACGGAGAGCTGGGTAGATATCCCTTATATATATCACGATATGCAAGGATAATAAGTTATTGGTGTAAAATTATTAATACTGATAATATAATAATAAAAAAAGTATACGAACAAGGGCTAAATGATTGTAATAAAGGATGTAAGAACTGGGTATCAAACGTTAAAACCATGTTAAATAATTACGGATTTACCGATATATTTGAGAACAATCATTTTGTAAACCCCAAAGTATTTCCAAATATTTTTAAGCAAAAAGTTATTGATAATTTTATTCAGGAATGGTTTAGTTCTATAGAAAATAGTACAGTTCTTGAAAACTATAGCTTAGTAAAAATGCAATTTGACTATGAAAACTATCTTGATATATTACCTTGTAATTTGAGATTGTTTTATACTAGACTAAGACTTTCTGTTCATCCTCTTAGAATTCAAACTGGGCGTTATGATAGAAATAGAATACCAAAAAATGAAAGATATTGCCTTTGTTGTAATTCAGGCGATATAGAAGATGAGTTTCACTTTATATGTATATGTCCATGTTTTGTAGATTTGCGTAAGCAGTATTTGAAAAAGTATTATTACCAAAGACCATCAATGTTCAAGTTTTTAGATTTGATTAGCTCTCATAATAAAACTGTATTATATAAAATTTCAAAATATACCAAGGAAGCCTTAGAAATAAGAAAATCAATTTTAAATGTTTAAGCATGTTGTTCATTCTCATTCTATTAAATTTCATTATCTTTAAGGAATATTGTATTACAAATGTGAACTAAAGTAATATAATTCAACATTTGTTTGTAAAAGAAAATCTTTTATATCTATTACGTGACTATATGTTTAATGTATTTGTATGTAATGTTTGTATGATGATGTACTACGTACAAATCTTAATAAAATATCTGTTCTGTTCTGTTCTGTTCATAATAACATGCAACCAGCATCAGCTACTATTTGTCCGTAGAGCACGATTGTTCTCTCGTAGTATATCTCCCTATTTCAGTTTCGCGTACCATAGGTCAAGGTAAACTCGCAAAGAGGTACCCTCTTATAAACTGCTTATACCTTCTTCTTTTTTAAAAATTTCTTTCATTGAAACCCATACATACTCGTATATACATTTGCGAAACTGTCATCCTAATGAAGTCCAATAATGCATAAAGTCAAAAAGCATGTAGAGTTTCCAAAACATACTTCATTTAACTCTGCCAATAATATTCCTGAAAGAATGTATTTTAATCAAAACACTATTTAATTAAATGGATGGCTTCTTCCATTAACTAGTATGTGTTTTAGAGGACGGGCATTTCCTGATTTACACTGTCACTTTTAATGTCAATAGATAGAATGCCTCCTGCACCCCTTCAAATCTCCGGCCTTTTTGCCACTGACCGTTTAAAAGCGCAACCACTGTTGTCAACACGTTTACGTACCGTTTCCTGTTAGGGCCATTTAACCATCGCATCTTACCATCTATATTGACCGATGGAATGGTGCGATGGTCTAGGTCGATGGTCGATGGTAAGATGCAATGGTCGATGGTAAGATGTGATGGTCAGATGCGATGGTCGATGGTAATGTGCGATGGTAAGATGCGATGGCCGATGGTAAGATGAGATAGTCGATGGTAAGACGCGATGGTAAGATGGCCCTAACAGGACACTGTATTTATGTTTGTGTTGTCGCATATTCTGCTTCTATTTGTTCGTGTAAATAATGTTTTAATGCGTGCTATTTTGGACTGTATTCTGTGAATACTACATGTACAATTCATCTCATTAATGTGAAAATAGAGGATCTTACATTCGTGACTGTATATTATTGATTTTAATAAACGAGTTGGATGAAATGATAGGATACGAGGCTCTGCCGAGTATCCTATCTTATTATTATACGTGTGGTTGCCGGGGTAGAAAACAACCACTGCAAACACACCGTCACATGCAGAGGGGTAGGACGCCCCCCCCCCCACCCACCCCACCCCATGCCATTCATATTCATTTTGCCATTTTTTGTTCATGCTCATTAAAGGTCTTCATCATGACCCCTGTATTGTTTTAGGTGCCATCTCGCTCACATCACTAAAAGCAGTGGCAAAAAAAACACAATAAACGTGGCTCCAGCGTAAATGGAGTGTCTACAATAGAATTTGCAGCAACTCTGCAGTTCAGGGTGAGAAGGACATAGGCTCATTCTCCATATTTTATCTCGATGTAGATGGAGGATGAGCCTGGCATGTTCATGCCTGTTAGGTGCCATATAACCTTTCATGTTTTGGTGTGCCTTAAAACCCAATTCAATACAATTCGTTTATTAAAAACCAATACACAGTCGCGAATGTAAGATTATATTTATCACATAAGCCTACAACGTGATAGTTTCACTTTAATGTTGTCTATTTACCTTATATATGGCGGCAATTTGTAAGAGAAATCATGAAGTCGTTTTTATTGTTTTCATGACGTCAGCTACGTTACGCGGCTCTAACGCGTTCGCTCTACAAATTTAACGTTTCTAACCTCTTTTTTATAAAGTAAGATTTGAAATAATGATAAATAGTTCAGGTATCAGGTATAAGGTATGATATACCATCCAAACAATTTGGGATTAAATGTTTTACTGTATACAAACACAGTGATTCGGTCCTCATTTGCATCTGTAATAATACACTAGTGTATTGCGAGAAATAAGTCATGGCTTTATAACACTCCAAGAAGCCATACTATTTGATTGATTTTTTCGCACTCTTAATCGTCTGTTATTACTTAAAAGTAACCTACGAAGGATAAAGGGTTCTCTATTTAAATATGTTCATTAACATTAGTGTAATCTGGTCTTATTTTATTCAATTTAATTATCGGTTCGGAACGGTGTATACCGAATGATCGATTACATGTTCGTACATACAAATCGAATTATTTCAAAATAAGACTTCGGCGAAATTATCGTTGGTCACAATTTTACTGTAAATTAATTGTTTTAAAAACATATTTGACTTCAGATCAATTTTAATAGCAAATAAAATGTTTTGTTTTTTGTTGATGCTGTGTTTTTTATTATTATTTTTATTGTTTCATTTAAAACATAATAACAACACATAATTGGACAAAAACAAAAGTGTTTGCACTAGCTTGATACCAAAACTTAACTATTCAGTTCTTATGATTTCTTCTATTGATTTATCTAGTTCAATATTTAATTTTAATTTTAATTTGTATCTGACGTGCTTTACGAAGATGTTATATCATTGTCAAACACAGACTTTTAAATTAACCTCATTGGGATAGACAGTATTATATTCGTATTCGTGGCTTAGAAAATTATGTCAAAATGAAACAGGAGATCTGTTCACAGTATAATGTGTAGGACTTTGTAATATAAAAGAGAATGATGTACATGTCTTAAAAAGTGTCATTTGATTTGGCATCTTGAGATGCGTTTTTCTCTATTTTCAGTTGTTGGCATACTTCAACATAGAATCAGTTGTATACTTGTATAACAGGTATTTAGCACAAGGAGAAGTAGATATATACTGAGGCAAACAGCTAACGCACCAGTAGACAATGCCTTTAATATCTCAATTATATCAATCAATAAATCAAAACAGATTTCATTCTGAACAAGACAAATATACATGGCCTTTATAGTCTTCATATAATATTTAATAGATTTGTCAGTAATGGTTATCGCATAAGCTACTATCCTTTGTAAAAGGTTGTTGCTGCCCATTCTCCGGAATAAGATGTTTAGCTTACGTTGTAGTACGCTGTGTAATATACTTAAGTTTTTACCTCCCTTGCTATGAAGTTAAAATGACTGATTGATTCGGTAGTAAAATAATCCTGAATACTTGTGCCGATATTGTCGGCGAGACCGAATGCAAATCAACAAGATCTGACTGGGTATATATGACGTCATCTGATCCCGAGTGACTACGAATCAGTAGTGTTATTTTTACTGGTCCTTTGGGACCAACGAGCCCAATATGAGTGGCTTTGAAGTAGAATACCGCTTAAGCCGGTGCTAGGGGGCGTGAGAGGTGTGGCTTTTTTCGTTACTTCTCATGAAAGGACTCAATAAAACAGAGTCTGCTGCGTTATTCTATTAGTTGTGATTGTTAGCTCAGTCGGGAGAGCGACAGTCCCAGAAAATTATAAAGCGAGCGGGATGGGTTCGAATCTGAGCAGGACCGAATTTATTTTTATTTATTTTTTATGTAAAAAATTGTGTTTAATTCATTCATACCCAATGGTCTTAAAAGGGGTACATCAGGATTTTTCTAGAAACATCTTAAATTATAAAATTGTTCAAGTTTACGATATAAAACACTATCAATCAAAATGTGAAGCTAGAGCCATTTTGTTAATGTCTAAAGTTTCAGAACACCACATAGCTAGGGTGGAATCGCACGTAATATGCTGAAATTAACCCTGATGCGTCACCTAGGATAGCACGTATTACTGTGCAGAATGAATTTCTTTGCAAATAAAAGAATTTTAAATCGGACAACTAGACCCCCATAAAAAGCCTGATGTACTCCCTTTAAGACTTAAATCGGAAAACAAATTGTGTGTGTGTGTGTGTCTGTGTGTGTGTGTGTGTGTCTGTGTGGAGAGTGGGGGGATTTTTTTAAAGATGTTTACGACTTTTATCTATGCGTCAATTTGGTAGAGGTAGAGGTAGACCTCAGCTGTTTTGAAACAAACTCGTAGAACTACAGTTCGGGCGTTTCACGAAGCATCGTACGTAAGTTTTTATCGTAAGTTTTTGCGTACAAGTTCGTAAGTGATTACAAGCGTTTCACAAAAAAAAAACCTTACGATTTCCCGTGAAAATATCTTAATTTTTTACGTAAGTCTACACCAACACCTTAGGTGGTGTACGCATTTTTTTTTCGTAAGTCAAAAAAACAAATTGGCGACAATAGTTCATTTTCAATCAGTATTGCAGATAATTCTCATCGATGAAAACCGGGAACTGACACCGACCCAGCTTTTTAGCTTCATTTTCTGAAAATAGGTTTCAATCCATCACGTGATGGCCGGTAGATGTCAAAGTCGACGTCTCCGCTGAAGTTGCAAAAATGCCAAAATTAAATGCCAAATATTTGTTTATAATGAAATGACAAAGGAACCCAATGGATGGATTCGATTGTACCGGTAAGTGTATGTATACATCAATGCTGTATTATTGTATTATACAATCAGGTAAGATTATGATGATGAATGTCCATCAATGAAAATAATGCAGGGATGCTAATTTACCCCACCCACTAAATTATTTTGAGAATAAGTAGGCTTTTGCAACTGTACGGACTGTGACATTTATTAAAGTATATGGATTTCAAAGCTGTGTTATTGACATATTAGTATCGTGTATGCTGACATTATAGATCTATTTGAATCCATATAGCCGAACTGTATCAGAGCTGTCCATACAATGCATATGTCAAAGCTGCCCCTACACTACATATGTCAGAGCTGTCCCTAAACTGCATGTGTCATAGCTGTCCCCGACGCTGCATGTGTCATAGCTGTCCCCGACATTGCATGTGTCAGAGCCTTCCCTACACTACATGTGTCAGAGCTACCCCTACACTGCATGAGTCAGAGCTGTCTCTAGTCTCTACACTGCATGTGTCAGAGCTGTCCCTACACTGCATGTGTCAGAGCTGTTACAACACTGCGTGTGTCAGAGCTGTCCCTACACTGCATGTGTCAGAACTGCCCCTACACTGCATGTGTCGGAGCTGCCACTACACTGCATGTGTGAGAGCTGCCCCTACACTGCATGTGTCCTCTACATTACATGTCATGATGTGTCAGAGCTGTCCCTGTACTGCAAGTGTCAGACCTGCCCCTACACTGCATGTGTCAGAGCTGTCTCTACCCTGAATGTGTTGTCAGAGCTGCCCCTACACTGCATATGTTCGCAGAGCTTTCAATTACATTGTATGTGTCAGAGCCGTCCCTACACTGCATGTGTCAGAGCTGTCCCTAAACTGTATATCTCAGAGCTGTCTCTACTTTGACATTACATGTGTCAGAGCTGTCTCTACATTGACATTGGATGTGTCAGAGCTGTCCCTACACTGCATGTGTCAGAGCTGTCCCAACACTGCATGTGTCACAGCTGCCCCTACACTGCATGTGTCAGAGCTGCCCCTACGCCGCATGTGTCAGAGCTGTCTCTACGTTGCATGTCGCAGAGCTTTCCCTACACTGTATGTGTCAGATCTGTCTCTACACTGCATGTGTCAGAGCTGCCATTACACTGCATGTGTCAGAGCTGTCTCTAAATTGCATGGGTCAGAGCTTTCCTTACACTGCATGTGTCAGAGCTGTCCCTACACTGCATGTGTCAGAGCTGTCCCTACAACAATTGACTGTCCCAGCACGACTTTACATGGCAACAATGGAATATCAACATCCTGCGTCAATGGCTATTGATGAACGCAATAAGCAAGATAAAAGTTGCACTCATTGTATTTGATTTTGTATACTCATGGTTCATAATGCTAGCTTGGCACCTGCTTAAGCGTATGACGTCTAAATTATAATCATGTACACTTGATATTTGAAATAAAATGTTAAAATGTTAATGTTAAAATAAACTGTTTAATTACTGGATAGGTTGAAACGAAACTTCACACCTGTATTCGGTATCAGTAAATAGCATGCCACGCAAAAGTCACATAACTCTGCAACGTATGTTGACACAGTTATGCCCCTTTTTTACTTAGGCAGAATGTAAGTGTAGTTAACTTTTATCTATTTAACTACTGCACAGATTGGAATGAAATTGCACACATGTATTTGGTAAGAATGAATAACATTCCATGCAAAAGTTGTACAACTCTGAAACCTATTTTGGCACAGTTATGCCCCTTTTTTTAACTTGGGTACATTTTGTTATAACTCTTATGTGTTACCACTGGGCAGATTAGAATTAAACTTCACACGCACATATAAGTCAAATAAACCTGTTTAAGACTTTAAGTAATACTATTTAAAAGTTAGCATATATATTTACATGATATTTTAACAGAATTAATATGCCCCTTTTTCAACGTAGTTGCCCAATAAATAGACAAGGCCTCGAAAGTGGAGCATGCAACTTTACAGTAAAACAGTTGCACTTCTTATTTTAATCATTTTTATTTTAGGCTGATGTAAGAATTTGATCTATCGGTACATGTAGTACTGTGTGTCATTGGAGGCTATATATAGAGTGCAAGCTTCTATTAGTGAGGTAAGAGATACATTGATACCACAGGTTTAACCAAGGATTTGTCCATATTTTATGGACAAATCCTTGGTTTAACAATATTAATAATGCAAAATGCATTTAATCAACAATTACTAATATATGCTAAAACATTTTACTTTGAACTAATCAAACACATATTATTACTGATATGCAAAAGATGTTGGAAAACTAATGGGAAACCCAGGAGTTTTATACGTATCAAGATTGCCATGTGTCCCTTTAACAGGGTGGCCACGGACTCTGGAAAAAAGGGGAAATGGCCACACACAAAGTCGCTGCATGAACAAATCAGCGAATTAAAGAATTAAAAAAAATGCAGAAATCAGGGAAAAGTCATGGCAATTTAATTCTGCACCACCTTAAACACAAAACAAAAATGTTGAACATGTAATTGACACTCTTCAGGCAGAGAGAAATAACAGTTTAACGATAAAAAAAATATAATTCTCAATGAAAATAATTTAATCTTAAATGCTTAAATGGTTTTATATGAAATAGAGAAACAAATTTAAATGCAGAATAAATGTATATATATATGCCCATATGTGTGGTATTTGATGAAGATTGGCCATATATTCAGGGAACCCATTGCTGGGTTATATAATCAAAGCACTGAAAGTGCTGATGGACGGTGCCACTCAGAAAGTATTGATTCACCAATGTTAAAGTGTCACATATTAATGATTTGCTGCAAATTCAACTCAAGTATGGATAATTCAGCAGTGTTATGTTCGTATAGAAAACTAATTTTCCACTTGGAAAATCACCAGAAAAGGTGGTGTCACAAGACATGTAAGAAAGTTCTTGCTTGTTTACTAAACAGGTCAAGGGTACAGCTGTTTTCATTGATTGACTGTTTTCATTGCTCACAAAGTGTAAGCATAGAGTCGAAATTTCGAAAATGTTCATTAGTGATCCAGTAAATAATAAATTCATCCAAGTTTATAGATAGATACTTTTATTTCATATTTCCAATAGGCTATAAAGCCCGTGAGGATACAAATACAAAGTATAACCTAGTAGCTACAATGTATAACATGGTACCAGTGCAGTAATTATACATGTATGTATATATGAAAACGGCAAGTAAATATTATATCACAATATAACTTCCATAAGTCATTATGCAATCATGTGTAATTGAGGTGTTAACAACTGTACATAGCAATTTACTACGGTGTCCGGTTAGGGCCATGTTCCCATCGCATCTTACCATCGAGCATCGTCCTAGGTCGATGGTCGATGGTAAGATGCGATGGTCGATGGTAAGATGCGATGGTAAGATGCGATGGTCGATGGTAAGATGCGATGCAATGCATCTTACCATCGACCATCGCATCTTACCATCGACCTAGGTTCGACTACACCTCTACACCTCGGAGGCTTACATGTGGTGGTAAACATAGACACTTGTTTCGAAGGCTTTCATGTAATTAATGGTGGTAAACCTAGACACTTGTTTACGTTATAAGGCATATGCGCATTAATTTGTACAGGATCAAATCCCTTCAAAAACAGCGTATTACTTAAACCTAAGTTAACATCACTTAATGTTTACCAACGCTTACATATTTATCAATATATGTTATCAATATACGGATCTTTTGCCCATTTACAGCCTTGAAAATGGTACTACATTTATCGCTCTGTAATCTGGTGCTCTTTGGTTTCTAGTAGAAATTCTTTGTGCGCCAGAATTCCCACTACTTAGGACGGTTGCCTGAGGGCATCGTCCAAACATCAGGGAAATATCAGGGAATTTTATATTGAGATTTCTGTGGCCACTCTGCTTTTAAGAAAGGCAAATTCACTATTATACTTTTAAAATGTAATAGATATATATTTTAATCATTTTTATAATTTGAGTTGGACAATTAAAATCATGAAATAAAAACAAAAAATCCTATTTGATCTTTTATTTATTGTATTATTTCTATGTTGGTGGACACACAGGTATCACCTTGTCCGTCGTCAGTCGTCTATCGGTAGTCACACTTTTTTGCGTCTGGACAATAACTTCAGCTCAATAATAATAATAACTTCAATGTTCAAAGCTTGCCGTTTTATTGCCTCAAATGACGTTTTCGTAGAGCAGTCTACTAAAGTGTAGAATGCGGCAATATTTCCGGGATCTTCACGTCCGGGATATTTTACGGAGCATAATGAAACTGAATGAAACGCAAGTATTGGAATGGAATAAGTGCAAATCTGTATTTTAATGGAATAATACCTTTTTATTGAATAATACCCATTTATAATGCGGTATTCTCGTAAATACCGCCGTGTTATACATTAGTCGATGAGTATATTCGCTGCCTATATGGTTTTCATAATTGCACATGTAATGGTAAGGTAGCAATGAAAAATTTCTTTGAGTTTTTCACTTTGATAACGCAATCTAATAATTGCACATCGTAGCAGTGAGACGTCTGCTGTAATGCATACGCTAACGCACACGCATCCCTTACATGTCAACACCTGTTCTGTGCTGATGTGTACTTCTAGCACGTCGTGGTCCAAAGTTGAATTGTAATCATTATGTAAGGCAAATCAAGGTATTTGAACAGAGAGAAGCGACAAGGTATTTGAACAGACAGAAGCGAGGTCGCCCACATTGATTCAAAATGTTTGGTAGGAACAACTGATGGTAAAACTCGGGAAGAATGTGTCTGTCTGGTAAGAAAAAAAAACGGTCGTGGCGTGTTTACGTCAACATTATATTTTTTTTCAATATTGTTTTAACACCCGTGACTTGATATGTTATTATGTTAAACTTCGTGTCCAGTCTCTACCCAGATATATGCTATTTCCTCTCAGCAGCTATTTTACGCTTGCGTAAAACTTTGCTTGTATTTCATTCTTATTTCTTTCAGGGACGATTCCAGACGCACAGCAGAGGATGGTTGACACGTTTCGCATTATGACTTTAAACTGTTCAACTATATAACTTGAAATAAAACCTGCCATAACTGAAAAAAACCCAATTTTTTCAATGTCTGTCTGGCCTGTTTATTGCGGCTGACGTACAGGGATCACTTTTAACTGTGTCGTATTTGTCAAAACTCGTAATTGCATTGAATTGCAAGTTGTTTAACGGCCCATTAACACAACATAGGTTATTTAGACCTGCCTCAAAAAGAATACATAGGAATCCATCGAGGAACCTGCCTATATTCATTTGGTTCTGCATGGAGTGTAGGTACCGGGCAAGTATTTTACCCATGAACACAACGACATACTGAGTGGCGCCGGTGAGGCTTGACGCCGGGTCCTCCGGATTTCCAGTCACCGCGCTATCCACTGGACCACATTAATCGTAATGGAGTAGTGTGTAAATGAGTAGTGTAATTTGATCAGACATTATAGCGTCGGTCGGCTAGACTACCTGATTCACGTGTGTTTTTTTTAGAAAATAAGTTTTACATGAGAAACATACTACTAGTATATTAAAATGTAACCGTGTAAATGTGTTTCGTAACTAATCAGAGAGCATAACATGTCATGAATATAGGTGTACCGTAAGTAAAACGAAAAACTTTGAGTCCTGTACAATATTTTCCAAGCTTTCTAGTTAGCCATTTTTCAAAATGAAGTTCAAACTAAAATTCACTTATATATTCTTAATCATGAGACCCTCCTCACTAGAAAACTGCTGAGAATAGTAGGGGTCATGTGGCATATAAGAAAATAAAATTCTGATCTTTGCTGACACCTTGAACAAACTGCATTCATTCAGCACCTCTTACATGTGTTCTACTTTCACTTTCAAAACTTTCAAGTTGATAAAGAAAATCATCATACAACCATGCAAATGGTTCTTAGCTCTCACAAAAAAGTCAATAAAATTATTTCAGTCACAAAAAAAAACGGGCCTGAAATACTCAAAAATGCATTTTATCACAAAAAAGGTGAGGGGATTTTATATTTGGGAACTCCTTATCGACCACGGTGATTTACTTCCTGTATGCCTATTAGTTTCTTGCATACCGGAAAAGGCTATCCACATTGTACATGGGGGATGGAAAGACTGTTCTTGCATACCGGACAAGGAAATCCGTAATTTTACCGGGGCTAGATATTTCCATCTCACCCTAGGGTCGAGATAAAAGTCACACGCACCAACATCCGGTACGCAGGAAAACATGCAGAACGTTAGTAGCTGGCGGCGTAAACACACAACATGTCTCTGATATGCAAGAAAAAGAGTCTATCATGGGTAATCGGTTCAGATAGGGAGTTTTAATCGGAACCTCGGCAGAGCCTCGGTTCAAATAAAAAACACGTATTCCTCGGGTTGAAATTCCATATCTTCACCGGATACCCATGAAAGAGTCTTATAATCTCTATGGGTAAAGATAAAAGTCACGCGCGCGATGTTTATTCAAAGGACCTGCATGCCTACATGTACACGTCCACATATAGAAGTATTACTACTGGAGGGGATGGGTGTCAATTCAAATAGGTCTGCCATGCGTGTTTGCGTGAGTCTGGTTCTAAAGGATTATAGTCCCTAAATGTATATAGATACACTAGCGTCTGGATTGTTTGTGCATACGAACTGAACCAGGACACTTTATTCGTAGGGATTTAATTATAACGCTAATCTGGTATTGTTTTGTGATATAAATATACTTTATATTAACGACATAATAACAAGGGTATACTAAGTAACGTATATGAAGACCGCGATTATTACTGTAACGTACAACGACGGCATACATTAATAGGATAGAAATACACATAACTAGTTGCATCAAACATTCTGAAGAAGTAAAAAGCGTTCACACACTGCTGGTTATGCATTATACCTGATCTTGGCTAATATATGTTTTCATATGAGTAAACTGTTAATCTAAAACAATGTACACTCCAATTAAAGCAAACACGATACCAAAACCCAGTGATTTAAGAATGGTTTATTACACGTCTCTGCAAAACCTTACATTTTGTTTGATATAATATTTTCTAAATTATAATTAATCATTGACTTATTGTGTCTCTGGATATAAGTACACACTATTACATTATACAAGTATACTGACTTTGAAGATGTTGGATTGTTTATGTGCCTGACGTGTTAAATCATGACATTACACTATTCCCTTTTAAGATCGGCAAATATGTCAACAATGACATCTGACTAATTTCAACATTCTTGTAGATTCGCAGCTTCAGTTTTTGTGTCGTTCTACTCAGTCGTACCCATATATTTTTAGGGTGAAATAATGAGCAAGCCCAGTGTTTTGGCGTAAAGGCAGCTTTGCCATTGGCCTGCCACAATAATCATCACGCATTAAAGAGAACATAACATACTTTTGAAGTAAAGTGTACAACATCCAATTAACGACCCAATAAAACCGTTAAAAATCGACGTAATATGTGCATTATGACGTCAAGATACGTCTTTTTGCTTGACGTCATTAATGTCATATTGCAGCGTCATATAATTATAGATTTCCAAGTACAAAGTATAGATTTGAAGTTAATAAGCTCAGTTTTGTTGGACAGGTGCTCTTCAATTAACGACAGGATGTCGTCGTTGCTACGATGAAATGCTTATCTTCTGTATTAAAGAGTATCCTACGAAAAACTTACGATTTTTTTTATCGTAGGCGTACGCAAATACTTACGATGACGTTCGAGAAACGCACGTAAGAAATTCTTAACTTTTACGTAAGTGAAAAACTTACGTTAATATTGAACGTAAGTTTACGACGCTTCGTGAAACGGCACCCTGGATATGATGAAGCGTTTCGGAGATTAAGTTTCATAATAACCAATCATCCCTTTTGGTCTCTTTTTTATTCCTGTATATACCTTACTTTATCTTGTTTTAATCGCCTTACTTCTAGATACATTAAACAATGCATTGATGTATTATTACATGCAATGATGTATTATTATTAAGAAGAGTTGACACATTTTCAGTCCATCCATGTCATGCGTGATTGGAAAGAAACTTTCCATTACATGGATGCACAAATCATAGTTCACCATGCTCTCAGTACCTTCGGTACTTTGATTTGTGGTGGAGACCGACCACCCACTTTTCCTGGGTAGAACCAGTACTGTACACCTCCCGCCATCTGTAAGAATCGACACTTCCTCACTTACCAGTCGAGCTCCCAGTGGCATTCGAACCCGCAACGGCGAGAGGCGAAGGTTTACAACGCAACGGCGTAAACCATTTGGCCACGGAGGTATATAACAAAATAGTCTTAAATTATTAGAGTACGTATTATGGAATCTTACATCTATGGAAGCCAAATTAATATAAACTTAATTAATTAAACCTCACTTCAATTATTTGAGGAGAGGTCTAATCCATATGAAGATAGGTTCAATTTAATTGAAAAGAGGTCTAATTCAACTGAAGACAGATCCAATTCAATTGAAGACAGGTCTAATTCAGTTGAATTGAGCCTCCCTTTAATTGAATTAGACCTCTCTTCAATTGAAATTGACCTCTCTTCCATTGAATTGAACCTATCTTCAGATGAATAAGCCCTGTCTTCAATTACACCTGAATAGAACCTCGGTCTAATTCAATTGAAGAGGTTCAATTCATTTGAAGAGAGGTTTAATTCAATTGGGAAGAGGTTCAATTCCAATACTTTATTATACCTCTCTTCAATTGATTTAGACCTCTCTTCAATTGAATTGAACCTCTAATAATTGAGTTTTGTTGATTTGGCATTGGAACGCCAAATTAACACCAACTCAATTAAATGAATCTGTTTTCAGTTATTTGTAGAGAGGTCTAATTCAATCGAAGAAAGGTCGAACTCAGTTGAAGAGAGGTCTAATTCAATTGAAGAGAAGTTCAATTTAATTAAAGAGAATTTCAATTGAAGAGATGTCTTATTGAATTGAATAGAGGTACATTTCAATAAGTAAAGCACTCTTCAATTAACACCACTTCAATTGAATTAGACCTCTCTTTTAATGAATTGAACCTGTCTTCAATTGAAATAATTGATAAGAGGTTCAAATAATTGAGTTAATGTTAATTTGACGTTCCATATACATCTCCTCGTGTTGATATGCTCTGTCTCCGAGGCCAAAGCCTCTCGTGTGGTGGCTGATTTCTGACATTTGTCGTCTTTTCGTCTTTTCGTTATTTCGCCGCACAAAGATGACAAAACGAAAAGACGACAGGATGAAAAGACGACAAATGCAGCGCGAAAAGACGACAGAACGAAAAGCCGACATGGCAGAAATCAGCCACCATACTCTCGCGATAACCTGCAGCTATGACAATATCCAATCTACGTGATACAAGCTTCTAGAACACGCTACTCTAGTAATAATTATTTAATAGTGTGAGTTAAAACTACATAAGCATAGGCTTTTAGTATGAAATAACTATCTATTTTACACGGAATACGACAGCGTACAAATTGTGCCTATCTTCCAAATTGATCATATTATTCTCATTTCCAATTGTGCCACACACAAAGTATAATATAATTCTTAAAAAAATATATCATGCATGAGTATTATATACTAGAAGGGTGTTCCATGGAACACTTATTTCACCTTCCGTGTGCTTATTTAAGTTATGAGCTTTGTTAGGTTGCAGGTTAAAGTTTTATGAAAGGAGGCATAACCCTGCCAAAATGAAAGTAAGAGTTATTGGGCATGTGTAACAACATTCCTTGAGGTAAGTGGAAGATTTATGTGAAGATTCATGAACGTAGCTCAAATAAGTTAAAAATTAGGGCCAAGGTTAGGTTGCAGGTTAAAGTGTGACGGACGACCACGGACGACGACAGACGACGGACAAGGTGATCCCACAGTGTATGCCATGCTACGCAGGCGACACAAACAGTAGATATAAAAGACTACGACGTTGGAAATGTAGCATTCAAGGAACGTTTTTATAAGACGCATATAAGTACCATGTGAGAATACATGCATATCTTTATTAATTATGGAAATATTGCTTATGTAGATGGATTATAAAATTATTCTGTTATTTTTAAAAGGAACAGAACAGAATATAACATATCCGTTATTTATGACTTAAACAAATGTTTCTCGTCATATAAATACATATAACATTTGTTAATATGTGACAGGTCAATGCAATTTTTACATTAAACAATGAAAAAGTACAAACACACAATCATACATACTAAACACTCATACAACTCACCCATTCACTCTGACGCCCGAAATGTCTCACACATTCACTCTGGATCACGTATTTACCCTGTTATAATGATTTAACTATTCCTATTACATAGTTTCATGTAAACTTTTAAGTTTTAATAGTTTACAAGTCATGTCCAATGAGGATGAACATACATTTTTTACTCATTATACCTTGCAGTATTGCGAATAATAAATGCTTCCCTAACAAACCTAGATCATCTAAAAAGCTCTTGCTGGCTTTACAATTGCATCAGCTGAATAAATTTAAAAACACTTGGATGTCTGTAATAATATTGTTTAACATATAGTTTACGTAATTGTTCGTACAAAGGACAAATTAAAATAAAATGGTATTCATCTTCTAAGTCTGTACTATTACACAATGTACAATATCTCTGATTTCTATCAGTTCTATTTTGTGAATATCTGCCAGTTTCAATTCTAAGTCTGTGGGAGGATAATCTTATCCTCTACATGGCAGTTGTTAATTTCAACGGCAATATATCTAAATACACTTCATATGAGAATGAGGTTTTAAAATGTCTATACAAACATAAAACTCGATTATTTTCAACATCAGTGTTCCATTTTTGAACAAAACAATCTATTAAATTTTGTTTAATCAACAAATGAAAAGATTTCATATCAATACAAGTTGGGTCATTCCAAACATAAGTATAGCCACAGTCAGTTATAATGGTTTTAATATTGCTGTCCTAATTCTTCATTCCTCTTTCACAATCTCTCACAGCATCTTTATAAAAAGTTGATATTAAATTGTTTTTTGAATCGACCACCTTACTCCAATACTTTATTATTTTTACATACCTTAAAATATACAATGGGTATCTACCTAGTTCTCCATAAATACCGGAATTACTAGTAGACGTTTTAACCCTTAACAAGTATTTACAAAATTTCAAATGTATTCTTTCGATCTCCTTTGACTTTGTAAAACCCCAACTTTCTGCTCCATAGCTTAATATAGAACCAACGAACGCATCAAATAATTGGCAAAACGTTTTTGGTTTAAAATTGTATTTTTTTACATGTGCAATTAATATATTCAAAGCTTTTAATCCTTTACCTGCTAAGGTCTCTTGATTTAAATTGTATGAACCCGTATAATTAAAATCAGTTCCGAGGTAGTTAAAATCGTTAACAACTTCTAAATTTTTTCCATTATAAACCCATGTCTCATTAACTAAAAGATTACCCCTTTTTCTAAAAAACATAACTTTTGTCTTTTCCACGTTAACCTCTAATCCCCATTTGTCGCAATATTCTTTCAACAAATTTAAACGTTCTTGTTACTCAGACTGTGATTTTCCAAACAGAAGCATATCATCTGCGAAAAGTAAAAGAATTAAAGTTATATCGTCTATTGTTTTGTCCAGATTTATTACTGTCTTGTAAGAACAATTCCATGTCTTCTACAAACAGCGAAAACATTATTTGAGAGATTACCTCCCCTTGCTTGAGACCTATTGCACATTCGAAAAACTCAGAAAAAATATTACGATGTCGTACACAAGATTTCACTTTGTCATGCATGTCGCGTATAATTCTTAACAATTAACCTTTAATTCCTAGCTTTAAAAGTTTTAGCCAAAGGCCATTTCTATATATACTGTCGAAAGCCTTCTTAAGGTCCACAAACGTACAATTTAACCGCTTGTTTTCATTCAGTAATTTCTGTATAATACAATTCAAAACAAATATGGCATCAATGGTAAAGGACTGGAGGCGGTCTGGAAGAATTTTGTTAGTCAGTACAGATACAATTTGAAATTTCTTGGGTAATATACAGACGTGCAAATGAATACAATTGGACGCCATCATATGTGCGGTTGAATTATTCATGAAATCGTCTGGAAACATTATGAAATCGTGTGGAAAACTCGCCGACTCGCCTATGGGGCTTTAAGGCTTATACAGGTCAATGTTTTGGTGAAAGTGCATTTTTATCGAAGTATACGTACCTCTGATTACAATATGAACCCAAAGTAAATTAGTAGTTGTGTATAGAAAAAGAGAAGATTTTCCATCTGATAATTGATAACAAGGACAGAGAGCCATAGCAACGTCGCCGTAAATGTGATATAACTATGGTTTATATTGGCATACATTACAATTCTAACAACCCTTTTCTACTGAGTAGGTAATACAAATATTTGCTTATACTTATAGCGTTGATTCAAATTGATGCAAATTTCCTGGCTTTCACAATTTAATTTCCATTGGATCCCATGTATTGCATGAACCAAAATTACGTTTGCAGCCTTTAACCCATTTATACTTGTGATGTCACATGCCTTTGTTTTAACTTTGTAATAGTTATTTGTTTTAATGCGCGTTTCTGGTTGACTGTGTTCTGTGAAAGCTACATTACCTAATCGACTGTTATACCATTACGTGTTCCCGCTTTAATTCCATTAAGCGATGGGAAGTTTATATTAGCTGGATTTTATAACGGATATTTCGACAATAAAACATGTTGAAAAGATTTTTACCGAAAAAATGCGATAACCGGTTTAAAATTAATTACCTATTAAATGTTTTGATTTTACCATATGCAAACTTTTAAAGCCGGAATTAAGGTTTTATTTCATAGAGTATGAACTTTCATACCCCATCCAATCCCTTCTCCAAGAAGCGAAAATGGGGATGGCTGGGGGTATGAAAGTTAATACTCGGATCACGTAATGCATGCTTTTAGATAATATACTGATACTGATAATATACAGAGGTCATTAACAATAGAATTAACATAGATATCGGATAAATGCTGGGCATTGTGTTTGCAACGATATCTGCGGAAAATAACAAAATGTTTTAAACTACCTGCTTTACAGATATTATAATTTCGTTCTTATTTCAATATAAAGGGAGGTAATTTCAATTTTATAGAATTTTGGTTCGTTATTGTACCATAATGACAACGTTAGTATCCATTGAATTTGCGGTTTTTATAACTGCTATTTAGTGACGTTTAACCATGTTCTTTATTATATGGGTATTTGTACGAAATACGCTGTTTAACTAAATGGGAGATAATTAGTGAACTAGAATATCATCCTTTGTCGTGCAAATGTTTTACAATAATAAATACTTCACATCATAAAACAGCATTCAATTTCTTTAAGCTAATTGTACATAAGGACTTGCTTATTTTTGTCAGTATTCAATAAGGAATCTTATACAAATGCCCACATTTGTTAGAGATAAGGCAGGAAGTTTACATGTAAACCCAGCTTAAACGCCGACGACGGGAGTATCAAATAGTCTCACTGATTCTTTGAGTAGAAAACCTAAAACAATATTCACGCAAGAGGTATCTTACTTCTCAATGAAATAAGATATTTTATTAAATACCTATAAGTGATTTATAAGGATTTCTCAGTGACATATTTTTAGTATCAGACAAAAGTGATATCGTCACGATATCACTTTTCTATATCGTCACTGGTGTGAAGATATCACTTTGCCGGAACTACTTTTATACCATTTTGTATTTAATGGTACTGTAGATTGCTATTGCTTTCAACCAGCAAATTTTAACGGCTCTTTTAAAAAATATTTTATTTTCAATTAAATATCCTTAAGAAATCACTAATAGGTAAATAATAAATAGAATAATCAACAGTCTCAGTGTGATACTAAAAATATGTCACTCAAACACGTAATTCGGTTAAAAAACTCGTTCTTCGAACTCGTTTTTTAACCGAATTATTTTCCGTATCACACTGAGACTGTTGATTATTCTCTATATATTTAATATCCTATTTGAATTCAATTCAAATCTGAAATTAAAACTGCAAAATTAATGTTTTATCGACGCAGACTGGAGATTAAGTTCCACATGCACATCGATGTATCCATAGTATTTTTAATATTGTGTTCCCGTGTGGTTGCCGGAGTAGAATACAGCCACTGCAAACATCACTCTCAAGTTCATTTTGTCATTTTTTATCATGCTCATTCAAGGTCTTCATCATGACACCGCGTATGCAAACGTGGAAACGTTGCTCCATCGTAAATGGAATGTCTACTACAGAATTGGCAGCAACTGTGCAGTTCTGCAGGATAGAATGTTCGAGGCCCATTCTCCGTATTTTATCTTGATATGAATCGAGGATGAGCCTGGAATTATTTTCATGTTAGGCGCCATACAACCTTTTATGTGCGCCGTAAAACCTAATTCAGTTCAATTCAATATAGTGTATGTCCTGTTTCGGTGGGCTGTATTGATGGATAATCGGTAAATGATCCAGAAATGGCAGGGATTTCGTAAAGATAACGCAGGGGTCAGGTATATTAGTCTTTTTTGATAGATGTAACAGTAATTGAATTAAGAATGTGTTCTCTATGGTACCATATGGAACAGTACATTAATGTAATACTTTATGCTGTTTAAGAGATAAAAAAAACAAAAAAACATTCTGTCAAGTCTTCGCCAAACTACGAGTTTCCTCACACAGATAAAAATATAGGTGAAACCGATATGAATTCCATTGCTGAAATATATATGTGATTGTTGCTGTGTTTAAGTAGATAAGTTCTATTTCGTTTTATAATGCCATCAATGTAACGATTGAAAATCATGCCGATGAAAAGTAATGATTTATTAACGGGTTCTTAAAATATCCGCGATTGAGTATTTGTAAAATGCATTATGAGTTGGTAACTCTTAATTCGACGCTATGGTTTTGGGGTTTAGCCTGGCTGGTTAAAGCCGTTTATATTGTGTCTATATAGCTTGGATTCTCAAAATATTTAAGTTATATATATATACCTTGTTGTAATTAAATTTAATGCATGTAAATCGAGTGAAAATCGAACTGAATTACACGTTACGAAGAAAATATATAAGGAATAAAGAAAAAACGGCGCAAGTATGAATTAAAGAAGATGCGTGATATTGAAAATCTAAAAAATGCCAAACCGAAAGATTTCTGGAAACTGTTTTGTCGAAAAAAGAAAATTAGTACACTGAGGAAGTATTAGTTTGGAAACATTTTTTTAAGTATGTTTCTGAGTTAGCAAGCGATACAACAGTAGTTCACAGTGTAGAAGATGAAGCTTTTTGCACTAACCACGATTTTAACGAGGTAGATTGCAACTTTGACGAGTTGGACGGGGAGATAACTATATCCGAGGTATTGTCAGTAGTTAAATTACTTAAACGAAACAAAGCCTTTGCGGGAGACTGTATGTTCTTGAGACGATTAATATTATAACGCCACATCTAACATATCTGTTCAATAGTATTTTGAACTCCGGGTATTTTCCAGAACAATGTGCTGATGGTATTGTGGTTCCTTTATTCAAGAAAAACGACACAGATGACGTAAGTAATTATAGAGGAATAACACTTGTAAGCTGTTTATCGAAAGTATTTACAGATATACTTAACAAAAGATAAGTCAGTGGTGTGAACAGAATAGTAGACGCGCAGTTTGGCTTTAGGGCAGGTCGTTCAACAGTTGACCTATCTTTGTATTACAGGCAGTTATACATAAGTTTGTAAATGAAGGCAAGCGATTGTCCTGTGCCTTTGTAGATTTAAAAAAGGCATATGATAATATATATAGAAAAGCACTTTGGTTTAAATTATTTACACTTTGTATAAACTGTAAAATGTTAAGAGTTATAAAAGATATGTACAGGAAAGTTAGATCTTGTGTGCGAAGCTGTATATATTCTCCGATTTTTTCGAATGTTCAATTGGTCTAAGACAAAAGACGATAATCTCACCGTTATTGTTTTCTCTGTTTATAGAAGACCTTGAATTGTTTATACAGGATAGTAATACATCTGGCCTTAGTATAAACGACATCACGTTAATATTATTGCTTTTTGCAGACGATATGGTTTTAATTGGAGAAACGCAGCTTATTTAGATAATTTAAAAGTATATTGTGATAAATGGGGGTTAGAGGTAAATATTGAGAAAACGAAAGTGATGACCTTTAGAAAAAGAGACCGATTAAGGGAAAATGAAACATGGGAGTATAATGGAAAGAAGTTAGAAGTGGTAAATGATTTTAATTATTTAGGAAATGTTTTTAACTATACTGGGACTTTTAATCTAAATCAGGAAACACTTGCAGGGAAAGGTTTAAAGGCGTTAAATGTCCTAATCGCAAATATAAAAAGGTATAATTTCAAACTTAAATCATGTTGTCAACTTTTTGATGCATTTGTGGGGGCTATTCTTAATTATGGAGCAGAGATTTGGGGGGGTTTTAAAGTCAAAAGAAATTGTAAGAATTCATTTCAAATTTTGTATTTTTTTTTTGAAAGTTAAAACTTCAACTAGTAATGCAGGAGTCTATGGGGAGTTAGGTAGATATCCCTTGTATGTATCACGATATGTTACAATAATTAAGTATTGGAGTAAGGTTGTAAGTACGAACAATATATTAATATCTACTATGTATGAAGAATCATTGAGAGATTGTGAGAGAGGCTGTACAATTGGGCAAGTAATGTTAAAACCCTTTTAAATGATTTTGGATTTACCTATGTATGGAATGAGCCTCACAGTATTAATTTGAAATAATTTCATGTATTATTCAAACAAAGAGTAAGTGATTGTTTTGTAAAGAAGTGGTATAGTGATACTGAAAATAACCGTGTTCTAGTGTTATATAAACAGTTCAAGACTGTCTTTAAATATGAATCTTATCTAGATATGTTGCCATTTAAACTAAGAACGGCAATGTCAAGAAAACGATCATCTTCGCATTCCCTCAGAGTCGAAACCGGCATATACACACAAAATAGAACTGATAGAGGTCAACCATATCGTAATATTTATAATTCTAATGACATAGAAGACGAATATCATTTTATTTTAATTTGTCCCGTCTATGAGCATATTCGCAAACTTTATATTAAGTTGTATTATTATCGAAACCCTAGTGTTATTAAATTTATTGAATTGATGCAAAGTAAGAAACATAAAAAGATTCAAAATGTAGCTAAGTTTGTAAAAGAAGCATTTATTGTACGTAACACATTTAATTATACGTAGTTGTGTATATACATATAAAGTTTATCCTCAGGTATTAGGTTTTGTTTCAACAATTAATTCGTTTATATAATTGCATGAAAGAGAGAGAGTACGTGCGTTTGTGCGTGTGCGTGCGTGAGAGGAGTGTGGGAGTGTGTGTGTGTGTGCGTGTTGGGGTACATGCGTGTGTGCGTGTCATGTGTTTAATTAAACTCTGTATATTACATTTTGATGACAAGATACTATATGTATAAGTCGAAATAAAATATCTGTTCTGTTGTCAGTAGGTTTAGGAACGGTGTACATATTTTGTCAAATTTGGCTGTTGTCGGCGGGATAGCTACTTTAAGTAGATACATTCTGTTTTGTTTTAGAATGTCATCAATATAACGATTTAAGACAACAATATCTTGACAAGTACGTTTGGTGCTAAAGTTTGTGAGACAGGTTAATTTAACATGTTCTGTCTGTATTGATTCACCGTAAATGTAGACAGAGAAAAACATAATTAAACAGAAACACATTTCAACAAAACCAGAGCCACGAATGGTGCACAATTTATTTCAACTATTTATTTAGTTATTTTGTGGAATATTTTCATTTTACAAAATATCAATAGGGAAAAGTTACGTAGAAAAAGAGACAGGAACGCTATATAGTATACACATTTATCGTGACAATATATAATACGTTGCAGGAGTAAAATTTATACGCATTTACAAGCTCCGTTTACTTTCATTGTTACAGGAAACGTTAGGGCGGCCATTACCGCCAAAAGTATGTTTTTAATAAATCATCCAGTCAAAGATGTATTAAGTCATCGGTATTATATTTAATTCAATGCAACTTCAATTGATTCACTATTTTTTTTGAAACCATCTAATCAAACTTAAAACAATACGATGCTTTGTGAAATAATCCGGAGTGTTTTTTCAAACCAACTAATCGAATTTGAAACGATTCAATGCAATGCTAAACAGTTCAGTCGGAAACATGAATTAACGCAAGAGAATGTGAACCATTTTAAAAGTAACCCAGTCAATTTACCAATACGTGAAAAAATCTGTAGGAAACTGAATTAATGCAAGACCAAAGCACTTAATTCGATGACAGCAGAATCAATTTGACATAAAGACAAATGGCTGACACTGAACAGAATTAATACGATGTAAAGTGAATTAATTCAGTGCATTCCCAAACAGTTGTGCGAGGGCGCCACTTGCAGTGTCTTGTTAGGGCAAGATGCGATGTTAAGATGCGATGGTCGATGATAAGATGCGGTGGTAAGATGCGATGGTAAGATGCGATGGTCGATGGTCCTTCGCATCTTACCATCGATCATTACATCTTACCATCGACCATCGCATCTTACCATCGACTTATGCCACACATGCTACCACCACTCTTGGTATAGAACTTGACCAAGTTTTCCATTCCCGAATATTGCAAACAAGTGTTTAAGGGCGAGTGAGGAGTGCATACATTGGAGGAACACATACATTGGAGGAACACATGAAACATACTTATATAAGGAAAGCGGACACATTTAACAATCAACTTTTTAAATGACACTAATTGATTATAACTATGCATAAAACATGCAGTGCCTCACTTTTTAAGGTCAAACATACTTATATTTTACTAGTTGTCTGAAGTCCTAAAGAAGCATTAAGAGCTTGGTGGGACAGGGGCTGTCTGGAATTTAGTCAATCCGCATACAGGGTATTGATCCAGGTTTTAACAAGGATGTCCGCAATTCAAGGTCGGTGAGTACTTTTTGGAGGATTTATATAGACGCGCTCCCTGCCAGCCTTCCTCTTCCTACTAGAACCTACTCAAACCCAGTCACAGAAAGGTGACAATGCCAAATGTTTTGTACTTCTGAATTCCGAATTCTGAATTCCCAAATTCCGAAGTTTGAAGGCTAATAGATTGCACGCGTCCATAGGTGAGTTATAATTCCGTAATAAGGCCAAACAAAAAATATGTGTGTTTAGGGTAACATGCCAGAAAAGTAGTTAGTGCAGGTACGGATTTATTTTCTCTGTTTTTTTTATATTTGTACATAGCATTTTTTACCCAAAACAGCGTTGCTTTTTATATTTTTTTGATAAATTGGAAACAAATTGCTACGTTTCACTCGAAACAATAGGTAGGGCTGGGTTATCCTAAACACACATTATTGTTTGCAAGGTCTAAGTTGAACGCTCATATAAAATTAATTAGAATTGAACAAAGCAGGGTTTGTTCACCCAAACCCACCCACCCACCCAACATGGTTGAGTAGTTTTCATTACACTCGTCTGAACATATTTATCAATTTAATATTTAATAAAATCGTCTCAATGACAAACCTGAGATTATATTGAGAGAGAGAGAGAGAGAGTGAGAAAGAGAGAGAGATAGAGAGAAAACGAAGACTAGACCTAATTTACATTACGATTGATGCGATGGTAAGATACGATGGTCGATGGTAAGAAGCGATAGTCGATCGTCCATCGCATCTTACCATCGACCATCGCATCTTACCGTCGCATCTTACCATCGAATTTTACCATCGCATCTTACCATCGACTATCGCATCTTACCATCGCATCTTACCATCGACCATGTATCTTACCATCGCAACATCGCATCTTACCATCGGTCGATGGTAAGATGCGATGGTAAGATGGCACTAACAGGACACCGCATGTAATGCTTATCAAGGAAAGTAACTTGTCTAGCTTATGTATGTGCAAGTGGCGCCCTCGCACAACTGTTTGGGAATGCACTGAATTAATTTACTTTGCATCGTATTCAATCTGTTCAGTATCGGCCATTTGTCTTTATGTCAAATTGATTCTGCTGTCATTGAATTGAGTGCTTTGGTCTTGCATTAATTCAGTTTCCTACAGATTGTTTCACGTATCGGTAAATTGACTGGGTTACTTTTGAATTGGTTCACATGCTCTTGCTTTGATTCATGTTTCCGACTGAACTGTTTAGCATTGCAATGAATTGTTTCAAATTCGATTAGATGGTTTCAAAAAACACTCCGGATTATTTCACAAAGCATCGGATTGTTTTAAGTTTGATTAGATGGTTTCAAAAAAAGTAGTGAATTAATTAAAGTTACATTGAAATAAATATAATACCGGTGAATTAATTCATCTTTGACTGGATGATTTATTAAAAACATACTTTTGGCGGTAATGGCCGCCCATAGAAACGTCAATATTCGCTCATATGGACATGTAGTAAAGTCATTTGAGTGTGTAATGTATACTCGATCGTGATTGGTGCAATTTTCTCTTCATGTCAAAGAAAGTATATCGCGTGATGTAAACAATGTTGATTTCATTGCTAAAATTTCCACAATGTAACGACAATGTCTTTGTTTCAAATGAATGTTTTTGGTGAAAATTAAATGTTACAGCCTATTTATTGTTCTAATTTAAAAATGCGTATGCAATAGAAAGGTTATTATATTGTATTGCGATATATATAACGTCCTTCCTCGTATACATATTGTTACGCGGAAGAACTAAAGCATATATCCCAATACAAATCTATACACACATTGCTTATGCTTAATTCCACGTATAAGCTACCGTATCGTATTATATAGATCATAGTGTAAAGAAAGGTGTTTATAGTGATCAGAGGTGAACTGGCACCTGCTTATGCCAAGTTTGTAATGATCATAGATAAGCTGGCACCTGCTAATCACACGTTTGTGTTTGTAGTGATCAGAGGTGAGCTGGCACCTGCTAATCACACGTTCGTGTTTGTAATGATCATAGACAAGCTTAAACCTGCTAATCACACGTTCGTGTTTGTTGTGATCAGAGGTGAGCTAGCACCTGCTAACCACACGTTCGTGTTTGTAGTGATCAGAGGTAAGCTGGCACCTGCTGATCACACGTTCATAATTGTAATGATCATAGATAAGCTGGCACCTGCTAATCACACGTTCGTGTTTGTAGTGATCATAGGTATGCTGGCACCTGCTGATCACACGTTCGTGTTTGTTATGATCATAGATAAGCTGGCACCTGCTAATCACACGTTCGTGTTTGTAGTGATCAGAGGTAAGCTGGCACCTGCTAATCACACGTTCGTGTTTGTAATGATCATAGATAAGCTGGCACCTGCTAATCACACGTTCGTGTTTGTAGTGATCAGAAGTAAGCTGGCACCTGCTGATCACACGTTCGGGTTTTTAAATAGTCAAAGGTAAGCTGTTACCTGCTAATCACACGTTTGTGTTTGTAATGATCAAAGGTAAGCTGTCACCTGCTGATCACACGTTCGTGTTTGTAGTGATCAGAGGTGAACTGGCACCTGCTGATCACACGTTCGTGTTTGTAATGATCAAAGGTAAGCTGGCACCTGCTTATCACACGTTCGTGTTTGTAGTGAGCAAAGGTAAGCTGACATCTGCTAATCACACGTTCGTGTTTGTAGTGATCAGAGGTAAGCTGGCACCTGCTAATCACACGTTCGTGTTTGTAGTGATCGGAGGTGAACTGGCACCTGCTGATCACACGTTCATGTTTGTAATGATCAAAGGTAAGCTGGTACCTGCTGATCACACGTTCGTGTTTGTAGTGATCAAAGGTAAGCTGGCACCTGCTAATCACACGTTCGTGTTTGTAGTGATCAGAGGTAAGATGGCACCTGCTGATCACACGTTCGTGTTTGTAGTGATCAGAGGTGAACTGGCACCTGCTGATCACACGTTTGTGTTTGTAATGATCAAAGGTAAGTTGGCACCTGCTAATCACACGTTCGTGTTTGTAGTGATCAAAGGTAAGCTGGCACCTGCTAATCACACGTTCGTGTTTGTAGTGATCAGAGGTAAGCTGACACCTGCTAATCACACGTTCGTGTTTGTAGTGATCAGAGGTAAGCTGGCACCTGCTAATCACACGCTCGTGTTTGTAGTGATCAGAGGTAAGCTGGCACCTGCTAACCACGCGTTCGTGTTTGCTGACTAAGTAGTTATAATATTCAATTACGGCGTATTTCGTGTTTCAGGGAAATGAGAGCTGGCAAAACAAACGTGTCAGTAACATGCTGTAAAATACAGTAATGAGTTTTTGTGTTTTAGCTGTTTTTTTTTGAAGTTCAATATTGGGAAAGTTCATACAATCGCATTGATTATCTTATATTAATTAATGCATAATCAATATGAAAAGATGTTATTGTTGATGGAATACTGTTTAACGGCCCATAAACACAGTACAGTTTTTTTTGAGCCGTCTATGAGAAAGAGAAAAAAACATATCCGGGAACCATGCCCTAATCGTACTGTGGAATAGATTTGTAATGTAGTTGGAGGAAATACTCCGATACAAGAGATCACCCGGTTTACGTTCTCATCCAACGGAAGAGGCTGAGGAACAATATCTTACCTGACAACACATCGTCGAAACTCATTGTCGCTTGTGAAGCTCGAACCCGTGTCCTCCGGGTTGCAAGTCCACTGTGCTATTCACGTGATGTGATGAACATCGAAGTTGTTTAGTATTTGTATTTGATACAGAATATATCCACAATATTACCATAATATATTGACATTACCAGGCCATCATCTACGCAATCTGTTTTCGCTAATTACATTATACAAGGTCCATATATTTCGCATACGAGCAAATAAGCCTCTGACTAGACTTGGAGGACGGACAGGCTGGTCTGCGGAAATGTCTTGAAATAGTTATTTTCGCGTCAATGGTCAGTTAATGAGAGAAACGGATGGTAGATTGGTTGAAATTATTTCGGTAATCATATAAGCCCCCTAAAGATATACAGTGCTTAATGTATTTCAGAACAGCACAGACCTAGATCGACATTCACAACCGGGCAGTCCGACGTGAGTCTGCAATGTTCAAACATATACTTTATAGTATGTATGTTCTTTGGCACGCGTATCTAAGTCTCACTCTGAAACGTATATTCTAGAAGAGCGAGTTATCGAAGAGACTAATTACATATGCCCTGTTTCTCAATGCCTAGACTATCTTGTTTTATTTTCGAAATTGGATAAAAAAAAAAGCATTAATTTGTTTTCACATTTATGGATAACGTATTTTACATTTTACTTACTTATTACACGTATTGTTTAACGTTTTCACATTGAGAGTCGCTTATTACATTTACCGGTGTTCGAACATTCTCTGGTACCACATCATGAATTAAAAAAACAAGAAGCGGACACCAGACAATATTTCTTATTGCTTCCTTTGGGGAGTATGTATATATCTTCTAAACACATAAACTTTATCAATACTGCGCAGAGGCCGACCAGAGAAACTCCGAAGACTGAGCAAATACAGTTAGTTGATACATTACTCTGATAGATCAGGCAACAGATAGTGACACGTTTCCTACTTATTTTTCAAAACGGTCTTATTCCCGAATGAAACTGGAATTAAGATCCCGTACGCTCGATACTATATCTACCGAATGGCACTACATCTTAAAATGAGAACCACAAACACATATATTACCGGCAAAATTATCGAAATCAAATTATCCAGCACGAACTCATACGTTATGTTTTCTGTATAGACACGGACATAAATAAATGTGAACATGTTGTCTCTAAGGAAACAGGCGAACATGTACTATGTTTTAAAACGTCGTAACCAATACTGAAAAGGGGATCCATTGGACGCAACAAACATAAACAAGAGATAAAAGTAGCAGATTCGTTTGTATTGAGTCTGTTCATGAGAGGTAAGCATGTTACTTATTGAGTCTGTTCATGAAAAGTAAGCCTGTTACTTATTGAGTCTGTTCATGAGCGGAAAGCCTGTTACTTATTGAGTCTGTTCATGAGAGGTACGCCTGTTACTTATTGAGTCTGTTCATAAGAGGTAAGTCTGTTACCTAGTGAGTCTGTTCATGAGATGTAAGCACGTTACTTATTGAGTCTGTTAATGAGAGGCAAGCCTGTTACTTATTGAGTCTGTTCATGAGAGGTAAGCCTGTTACTTATTGAGTCTGTTCATGATAGGTAAGTCTGTTACTTTTTTTAGTCTGTTCATGAGAGGTAAGCCTGTTACTATTGAGTCTGTTCATGAGAGGTAAGCCTGTTACTTATTGAGTCTGTTCATGAGAGGTAAGCCAGTTACTTATTGAGTCTGTTCATGAGAGGTAAGACTGTTACGTAGTGAGTCTGTTCATGAGAGGTAAGCCTGTTACTTATTGAGTCTGTTCATGAGAGGTAAGACTGTTACTTATGGAGTCTGTTCATGAGAGGTAAGCCTGCTATTTATTGAGCCTGTTCATAAGAGGTAAGCCTGTTACTTATTAAGTCTGTTCATGAGAGGTAAGCCTGTTACTTATTGAGTCTGTTCATGAGAGGTAAGCCTGTTACTTACTGAGTCTGTTCATGAGAGGTAAGCCTGTTACTTAGTGAGGATACCTTCTCTTAAGATTTGTATTTAATTCCAACCTGCGTCTCTGTTTAACGAATTGTGTCAATAAGGGAACGACACAAAATAAATGTTTACTTACTAAAGCGTGGCCATTTATTGAATTGTCACGTCGTTTTAAGTTTATTTGTCTTGGGTAAAACGTCTAAATTTAAAACGAAGGCAAAACGTCTATATAGTTTCTGATTTAGATTTACTCTTTTAGTTGTGCGATAGCACAATTTCTAAAATCATTTTCCTATGATTGTTTTATTAAGGAGTATATGTTAGTTTGCATCAATATTTCTTTGTATATCTAGAAGTAACAAACTTTAATAAGTTAACTTACTTGATGATTGCGTTTTGACTTTTGTCTCTAAAATTTCTTACAACGGTATTATTTATATCTCAGTTTATTATGTCAGTGTACATTTTTCATTTGGTCAGTTAATAATCTTTTTTTGGAGAGGTGTTACACCTTGTGGTATAGTTTGCATAAACAAATGTAAAAATCATTTCAATTTTATATGATTTATATTCAAACATTTGTGAAATTTAAAAGAATCTGAAATACATGAGCTGAAACAAATGATTTTAACCAGACATTTATTCGTTACTACCAATGATTCAATACACGTTAATACTCTGTTGCAATAATCTATTTTTCCATTAAACTTACGTAAGTCTTCGTCAATACAATCTTGTTTGTTTAAGTTTACAGCAACCCGTATCGGTTTTTCTAATGAAAATTGTCTTACTGGTGTAAAAAATTGCTATAAAAAACATTGATTCTCCTGTTTTGTAATAGTGATCGTTAGACAGGATAACTTTATTTTTGTGGCAAAGAAGAGATATTGATCTAGTGTGCTGGAGTTGCGCTGGAGTTCGATGTTATTGGAATAACAAAGGATTATTACTATAGTAGCTTGTTCTGGAAGCCTCGAGTGTGATCCTGATCTGGCATTTACCTACGAGAGGTGATACAAACTTCAGAACAAGTTACTATAGTAATGATCGTTTTATTATATGCCTCTTTACATATCATTAAAATAGAAAACATGTATCAAAAACAACAACTTAAAACAAAATTATATAAAGTCAAATTAACTGAAAACCACTAACAGGAAGGACATGAAAACAAGTACATTACACGCGCATGAAAACATGTACATTACATTGCAACATCTACACCTGTGTTCATTACACATCAAATTCTGGTGAATTTACCAACTGAAATAATCTTAAATTAATTAATTAACCCACAATGTTCACAAACGCACAAACAAACATTCTGATAGTTCACATTTTATGTTAAAACATCCATTGTTCTTAATGTATTACTAGCTGGGCAATCCCAAACATTCGAATCTAACTATTTTTAGTAGCATACTGATAACCTGTAGTGTGATACGGGTTGTTATATAATGAAGGTACTATGTATATATTATTGATAGGTATATAATAACGTCTCATACTATCATTCGATTGTATTCATGATGTGGGTATTTACTTTCGTCCCTTCCCAAGGGTAGTAATAACATTGTTTGCTAAATTTACATATTATCAATCGATTGTATTCGTGATATGGGTACCCACTTAACCGACAGTCAAAAATGTTGCGTTTTTAAATGTACTTGGTATACTAATAAACAAGAGTGCCAACATAAAATCCCTCACCCGGAGTAGGTTCATATAATCCGTTTTTCAAGTGTCAACGCAGTAGATCTGAAGTTATTGCATTTCAAAGTTATCCATCAATCTTAATATTTAAAGTGTGTAAATCATAATTATCATTTCTTTGAAAGTACCATTACATGGTCCGAATATTAACTTTCACACCCCATGCAACCCCTTCTCCAAGAAGCGAAAATGGGGTTGGCTGTGGTATGAAATAATATCTTGATTCGGCTTAAAAAGATTGCATATTGTAAAATAGAAACATTTAATAGGTAATTTTAAACAGGTTATCGCCTTTGTTCAGTAAATTTAATGTTTTTAAAGAGGTGTTATTGTCGAAATATCAGTTATAAATTCCTGCTAATATAAGCTTTCTTATCGCTTAATGGAATTAAGGCGGGACCACGTAATGTTTGAATTTTGATCATTGTTTTCAGAGAAAAATATTGTTAGTGTTCTTTTCGTTGCCACAGCAACCACATGTTAGGTGGACAAGCCTGATTTCAGCTATTTTGATGATGGTTCACCCATGGATGCTTCCTGTGAAGTTCAATCAACATTGGACAAGTCATTTAAGGGGTGTTTGAAGTTTTCTATATAGATGTATCGGGGAAATGGACACACATCCTGTTAGCCATGTTTTTCAATGAATCAGGTCGGTTTTTAGGCATCTTGAGAGAAGATAACCTTATCTGAGGTTTGATGCACCCTAGAACCGGTTTAAACCCCCCAGTGGCCTACTTTGCCACTGACCGTTCCAAATGCGGTAGCCCTATTGTCAACCCTTTTGTGTTTGTGATGTCGTTTGCATTTATTATTACTAGTGCCTTCTTGTTTGTCTGTTTGCGTGTTTGTTTCTGTGTTTTGTGGTTGACTGTCCTCCTTGAATCCTACTTTCCCTGTCCGATCTTTTTATATTTCTTTATTATCTTTTCTTTGATTTTTTTTAAAATTCTCATTAGTAATTTAGATTCTTTCCCAATTTTTCCTTCTCATTTCCATAGCAACCATTTTTTTTTGGTGGCCTGGCCCTAATTTAACTATTTTGATAAAGGACCACCCAAGAATGCTTCCTATGAAGTTTCATCAAAATTGGAAAAGTCGTTTGAGAGAGAGAGAGATCTAAGATATTATAAAGTTATTTTAAATTCAAAGGAGAAGACGTTCAATGTTTTTCAAATATTTCCCTACTCTTTCCAATAGCTACCAGGTTTTTGGATGGACCGGCCCGATTTTAACTATTTTGATAAAGGGCCACTCGAGAATGCTTACGATTAGACTAGTTTAAGTTTTTCAAAAGATATTTATTGTTGCCATAACAACCAGGTATTTGGGTGGACCCACCCAAGGATGCTTCCTGTCATAAACATTGGCTACGTCGTTCAAGCTACACACCCTCTATATAAATCGATTTCTTCTTTGTAGGCGTGTCTTTATTTGTAACTTCATGTTCACCAGCTCATGTCGAAATCGGGTATTTAAGCGAGCAAATATAACGTAGGACATCATTTATTGTATAGACATCGACCAGTGCACATCGTACCTGTACACAGGTAACATTATGATTTACAGAAGAAAAAAGTATTTGCCTCTTTCGGGACTCGAACACACGACCTTCTGATTTCAAGTCCGGTGCTCTATCACTGAGCTATAACGCTGCTTGAGAAAATGGTATACAAACTACAATTTATTATGAGGCAAAATAACTTAACATATATTTCAACGCAAATCAAGATGAATCCATAAATATATAGACCATCTTGTCGGACGTGTAAATTAGCATTGCCTGGTGTAATACTATATGTTACCAATATGAAACCAATATTCCGCCTCAAAACAACCATATATCGACTTGTTATTTAGCGCATGATGAGTTTTTTTGTGTGCTAGTTATTACGTAATGCCTATTTAGTGTTAATAATGCTTGAACAAACCAATAAATGGCCTTGGTCTAGTGGTTAAATGTACGGCCTTCAAAACTTAAAAGCGCAACAGCTGTGGTTCAAATCCCGTTCGGGGCAAGTATTTTTTGTATCACATATATTCTGAAGCCGTATATTTATCGATGTTTCATGTACGAAGGCTAAATAAACATGTGATACTTACGCATCGATTTCTGCTTTATATACCGACTTTTGGGGTGTTCGTCGATTTGAAACTATTGCACACGTGACTCATTCATATTCATGAGTTATTACCAGTTAATATAGAGGGTCTGTAGCTTTAAGAAGACGATGTCGTTTGCAGTTTTTCATATAGCTATATAGGGAATATGGCCCCGCACCATGGCAGCCATGTTGTTCTTTTTGAACTCTGACCAGTACTTTCAGAGGAGATGATTTTTAAATGTTTGTTAACATTGTGTTGCCATAGCAACCAGGTTTTCGATTGGCCTGATCAAAGTTATTATGGTAAAGGACCATCCAAAGGTACTTCCTGTGAAACTTCATCAACATTGGACCAGTCGTTGAGGAGATGTCGTTTTAATCAACATGTTTACGACGGACAGACGACGGACGGACGACGGACATCAGGCGATCAAAAAAGATCACTTGCTAAAATCTAGTTCTGTATTGTTGAAGGCACCAATCGCCTTAATGTTGATGTATTTTCTAAGTTGTTTTATAATCATTGATTAAGCAATTCGACAAATTTACCAAATTGTTATTTAGATTTTGTACCCCCAGGGGTCTTTGTACCACTGACCATTACAATACTGTTCCCATGTCAACCCTTTATGTGTGTGGTGTCGCAATCTTTCTTTTATTTATCCTATAAATGTTCTTTGTTTTGAATGCGTGTGTTTGATTTATTGTATTCTGTGAAATAATAAAATACTCTGCAGGATTATCCAGAAATGCTCCAGAAGCAAATGAGACTTTGACAATTTATCTGTTGGTTCCCAGGGACGCATAAACTACAATTATTAAAGAAAGTTCTATATATCAAACGGTCCCAAAAGATCACTACGTCGACATGTGGGACAAATATTATGAAGATATATTATCTGGCTTTGAGTTTAACTGGCTTTGAGTTAAAATGGCAGACGAATATCTTCGCAGTTTTACTCTATTGCTACTATGAGTACGAAAAGTGCGACGAACAGACGTCCTGGCTGACTGACAAAAGAACTTTATTTGTATACCTCCGGAAAATTCTTTATTCGGGAGAAATCACACACGCGTTAACAATGCGTCAATCAAGAACTCCTTATAGAGTCACAGATGCGGTGTATATGAATATGTATTGCGACATCTGTATAATGCGAATGGGAGATGCAGTCCCATGTAGGTCGGCGATTCACGGAGGGATACATTCCGCCGTCTCAGCGTCGTCACGTACATGTAGTATACTTATGGCGGAAAGTTTGTATTTTAAGCGACTTTTGGTAATATGGAAATAAAACTGTAGAAGATCTGGAAATGAAATAAAAAGAAATGGGGTTTATGTCCTGTTATTTCATCATATTAGGGTATACAGGGACAACAGTCTCACAGGAAGATGAGATGGAAGATGAGATGGAAGATGAGATGGAAGATGAAGTTTATCGTCAGACATTCCTCCGACACCAGGAGATTTTGCTGTATTCATGTGGAGATTTAAGGCTTTGAGAATTACGTTTTCTGCAGAATTTATATGTACAACTGATGGAATCATTGAACAACTGAAGTTTTGTTATTTATTTATTTCAAAATGTTAGATAATTAAGGTGAATACTGCCTTATTGCATAAAGAAATACTCAATGTACGATGCAGTGATTTTAAGCACTTTTGGGTATACTACAGTCTTTTAAAGTTGAACATTATCGGCAAATAAAATGACATCGCCTCCAGTGTCTTTAACGCTACTTCCAACGATTAGAAAGCCACTTAATTTGTTGTAGAATGTATGGAAGCGTAACATTAGTATCGTTTATTTCTTTGAGATAATAATTTATTTGCATTAAACGGAAATTTTCTTCTTCTATTAAAAACAAGTTTAAAGTCGAATAGGAAATGCAGCTTTCACAGAACAGAGTAAACCCAAAAACACGCAAAACGGCAAATATGAATTGCAATGTTAATAAGAAATAAAGGCATATGATATCACAAACATAAAATATTATTGACAATAGGGCTACTGCATTGGAACGGTCAGTGGCAATAGAAGCTAAAAAACAAAGCGTGTGTGTTTTCTCCTGAATAAACCCAATTTATATTTAAAGTGCAATCTCCTCTTCAATAACATCTTTGTATCGTGGTATTATCATCTCAATACTTAATCACGTAATTTTAATATCTTGTTATAATTCTAGTTATCTAGTATTTAAAATGAAGCCAAGGAGAGGAGAGCAAATTGAGTGAAGTTGAATGAAAAGCAGAGGTGCTACTGATTTGATAAAAAACCTTAGTTCACTGTTCACTTAGCGTACAAATAATTCAAATAAACTATCAAGTCGTCAAATTTCTACATAATTATGTCATTAGTCATACCATTATTGTGTCCTGCACATGAAGCAAACAAACAAAAACATTCATCAACTTATTACAAGTAGGATAAAAATAAGTGTAAAAGCCGAGCAAGAAATGCAGCTTTCACAGAAGACAGTAAACCCAAAAACACGCAAAAACGACAAACAAGAATGGCAATGTTAATAAGGAATAAAGTCATATGACGTCACAAACACAAACACAAAAAAGACAATACAACATTAAATGTATTATTAGTAACTCATGTACAGGCCAAAACGATGCTTTGATATGAATTATTGAATGTTATATGGTAATGTTATTTCGCCTGTACATGAGTTACTAATAATACATGTAATGTGATGAGAACTGGACAGCTATCTTTAGTCGACCTATTGAGTAGTATAAATGAGTTTAGGTAAACTGTGAAAGTAGACGGATTATATAATAATTATATTCCTCATCTGCTTTGCTCTGAGGGCTGGAACACATTTTCTATCTCTATATTTTCTTTACTTATTTTAAACGACTGTAGGCGGTCTGAAAGAATTATGTTAGTCAATACAAATATAACTGAACATTTCTTGGGTAATATACAAACGTTCAAATAAACACAATTGGACATCATCATTAGTGCGGTTGAATTATTCAAGAAATCATCTGGAAATCTCGCCGAGTCGGCTATGGGGCTTTAAGGCTTATAAACGTCCCTGTTTTTGTGAAAGTGCATTTTTATTGAATTATACGTACATCTGATTACAATATGAACCCAAATGATCTAATTGCGAAGATATTGAAGATTTATAAAAATAGTGTTTGTTCATCGAACGTACGACCACCCCCAGTTGGATAACCAATTACGCGCTTCTGCGTTTATACCACAACACGAATACTATTCGCTCGGTTTCTGCTGGGGCGCTCCCATCAATGCCATGCGCGCTTCTCTGAAACGTATTAGTAACATATTCAATTCAAACAGGCTACGATTTTCCAGCTGATAATTTATAAAAAGGACAGAGAGCCAAAGCACCGTCGCCGCAAATGTGATATAACTATGTGATGTTTATATTCATATTGTCATGCATTACAATTCTCAGCACAGTTTTCTTATATCTTCTAACTTAAAGCGTTGATTCAAATTGACAATTTTCATTGGAGCCCATGTATTGTATGAACCAAACTTACTTTTGTCAGCCGTTTAACAAGTTTGTGGTTGTGATGCCTCATGCCGTTCTTCTTTTTAAGGACCTATTTCCGAAAGTTAAATGGTCATTCAAAATGCATGGAAAGCTTGCTTATTTACTGCTAAGATGCTCCATGACCGATTAGCTCAGGTAGATAAATTGAGGCCCGAGTAAAGTGTGTTTTTTTTAATAGCATTGTTATATTGATTGATTGATTGATTGAATTGGATTTTATAGTCGCACCAACAGCTAAGGTCATATGGCGACTTTCCAGCTTCCATTGGTGGAGGAAGACCCCAGGTGCCCCTCCGGACAATTTTCGTGCACGGGCGGGCACCTGGGTAGAACCACCGACGTTCCGCAAGCCAGCTGGATAGCTTCTCACATAAAGATTCCTAGGCCCCTGAGGGATCGAACCTACAGCGGTGAGGGGCAAGTGATTTCAAGTCAGAGACGTTAACCACTCGGCCAAGGACGCCCCGTTGCTATATTGAACAGTACCTAGGGAAATGTAGGGAATAGCAGTATATAATATTTCACTTTTATAAAGACGAAAATAACAAATTAACAAGTTAGATGAACTAAATACAAAACCTTATAACTGGTTAGAATTCATTAAAACACAAATATAACCAAACACAACTAATGAAAAACATGTTTTTATGTTTATACCCCCACTTTCACAAAGTCCCTTCGCGTCGCAGCACGTTTGACCCGTCGAGTCCCGTAATGTTTTTATTACTAGTATTTCTCAATCAAGTTTCAATAGGTTGTTCCCAAACTTATACATAACCTATTGTCGATTACCTAAATTATTAAAGAGTTATGGTCCTTTGTTTGACTTAGAATTTAAATGGGGGTATTCATCACCTTCGGTGATAGTTCTAGTTGCATGATATTGGCATTATACAAAATCTATATTGGGAGAGCCTCATCATTTGCAATGAAATTGAATAGCAGCATTTCCTCATGCAATTGTATGTCTAACAATGATTTACAGTTACCTAAACAAATGCCCTCTCTTTCCCGGCCCGCCACCAAATCCCCCCCCCCCACCCCTAAATAAAACAGGATGGAACGAGGACCTTAACTTTGACCTTAACTTTGTAATTGTTGTTTGTTTTAATGCGTGTTTTTGGTTAACAGTGTTCTGTAAAAGTTACTTTTTCTGCTTGACTTTTATACTTACTTTTAGATAATACTATTAGGAATCTAGTCAGAAATTCCCACATTTAGAAGAGGTAGGAAAGATAATTTACATATACACACAGCTTAAACTCGAGGCAGAGTAAGACGCCGACGACGGAAGCATTACATAGTCACACTTATTTTTGTGTTTTCTCACTTCTAAATGAAAAAATAATTTAATATCCTATATAAATTCAATCCAAACCTGGAATTAAAACTGCATTATTAATGTTTTATCGATGCCAACTGGATATTACGTTCCACATTCACGTCCATATCTCCATAGTATGTTTAATATTGTGTATGGCCTGTTTCAGTAGGCTGTATAAATAATTGCTTCTTGATCCAGAAATTGCATGGATTTCGTAAAGATATAGCTGGGTTTAGTATATTAGTCGTGTTTGAATGATGTAACATCAATTGAATTAATGTTGTATTCTCCATGGTATGACGATAAATCAATGTGGTACTGTCAAGTCTTCACCAAACTACGAGTTTCCTCACACACATGGGAAAAATAGGTGAAACCGATATGAAT
Organism: Cyrtodaria siliqua; assembly: GCA_037043455.1. NCBI lineage: Eukaryota > Metazoa > Mollusca > Bivalvia > Adapedonta > Hiatellidae > Cyrtodaria > Cyrtodaria siliqua. The sequence goes on from JAWPHD010006032.1 coordinate 124,846, forward strand.
TCAACTGCTGAAATAAATATGTGATTGGTGCAGAGTTTACCTAGATGCGTTCCGTTTTGTTTTAGAATTCCCTCTATATAACGATTTAAGAACGATTTAAGAAAACAATATATTGACAAGTACATTCTTCTGGTGGTAATGTTTGTGAAAACGGTTAATTAAAAATGTACTATCTGTATTGTTTTACCGTAAATATAGACAGAGAAAAACATAATAAACAGAAACACATTTCAACAAAACCAGAGCCACGAATGGTACACAATTTATTTCAACTATTTTAGTAATGTGTCGAAAATTATTATTTTACAAAATATCAATAGAGAAAATATACATAGAAAAAGAGACACGAACGCTTAAATTTAAAAATCTATATCAAATGAATGTTTATTCTGTATTTATAATTATTATCAGTGTCATTGCTATCATTTACTACACTGTTGCTATAAGTATTGTTCGAGTATGCATAGTTGTGTTTTGAACGACGTCTAGGCCTGTTGGAATCGTGAATTAAGATTTATCGCTAATAAAATTTACCATGCACACACATTGCTTATGTGACTCGCTTAATTCCACGTCTACGCTACGGCAGAGTATAATATTGATCATAGTGTAATGGAAGATGTTTGTAGTGATCAGAGGTAATCTGACACCTGCTAATCACAGGTTCGTGTTTGCTGACTATAAAGAAGTTATAACATTGAATGACGCCGTGTGACATGTTTCTGGGAAATGGGAGCTGGCAAAGAACGTGTGAGTAATATGCTGTATAATACAGTAATCAGTTTTTTTGTGTTTTAGTTGTTTTTTGTTCAAAGTCTAATATGAGGCAAGCTCATACACTGTTATTGATTTGTCTTATATTAATTAATACATAATCAAAATGAAAAGATGTGATGGTTGACTGAATGCTGTGTAACGGCCCATCAACACAGTACAGGTTATTTCGAGCCACCCCTAAGAAAGGGAAATATTACATAGTTATACGGGAATCCTGTGCTACTCTTACAGTGGAATAGGTTTTTAACGTGCTCGGATTAAAGACTCCAATACAAGGGACAACCCGGTTTACGTTTCCATCCAACGGACGAGGCTAAGGAAAAGTATCTTACCCAAGAACGCATCGTCAAAACTCAGTGGCGCTTGTAAATCTTGAACCCGTGTCCTCCGGGTTGCAAGTCCACCGTGCTATTCACGTGATGTGAAGAACATCGAAACTGTTTAGTATTTGAATTTGATAAAGAATATATCAACGATATTAGCATACAGTATTGACATTCTCAGACCATCATCTGTTAAAGGTATTCGCTAATTACATTATAGAAGGTCCATATATTTTGCATGCGAGCAAATGAGCCTCTGACTAGACTTGGAGGACGCACAGACTGGTATGGGCATATACCTAATATGGTTCGTTTCGCATGAATGGTCAATTATTGAGAGCGCAACTGCTGGTGGATTGTCAGTTGGAATTATTTAGGTAATCATATGGGCCCCCAAAAGATATACAGTGCTTAATGTATTGCAGAACAGTACCTAAATCTGCATTCACAACCAGGCAGTCCGACGTGAGTCTTTAATGTTCAAACATAAAATTTAGATCCTGTATAATATATATATAACGAATAGCTTGATCTTTAGTATGTTTCATCTTCAACTGAGAACCACAAACAAATTTATTACAGGCAAAAGCATAGTACAGGAAGCCATAAGTTATGTTTTCTGTATAGACACGGAATTAATGGATGTGGCTATGTTGTCCCTAAGGAAACAAGCGAACATGTAATATATTTTATAAAGTCGTAAGACAGTGACCTTTTGAGAATAGCTTCTCTTAAGATTAGTATTTAATTCGAAACTGCGTCAATAAGAGAACGACATAAAATATGTTTACTTACTAAAGCGTGGCCATTTATTGAATTGTCAAGTCGTTTTAACTTTATTTGTCTCGGGTAAAACGACTAAATTTAAAACGAAGGCAAAACGTCTATTTAGATTCTGATTTCGATTTATTCTTTCAGTTGTATCATCAGATCATAGCAAACTTTCTGAAATTACTTTCCTGTGATGTTTTTATTAAGGAACATACGTTATTTTGCATCAATATTTCATTGTAGCTCTAGAAGTAACAAACTTTAATCAGTTAACTAATGTGATGATTACATTTGACTATTGTCTCTAAGATTTGTTATAACGGCAGCAAATATTTATATCTCTATTTATTCCTTCGGTCATTTAAGAATCTTTTTTTCTGAGAGGTGTTACACTTCGAGTTATATTTTTCATGAACAAAATTAATGTAACAAATCATTTCTCTACAGCATAAATGTATGCTTATATGATACAGCTTCAAACCTGGTATATTTTAAAAGAATCTGAGCTGAGAAAATGGAATTTAAACAGAAAATGATTCGTAACTATCAAAAGTTCAATCAAAATTGGACAAGTCATTTAAGAGGCGTTTGAAAAAATGAGATATATGTCCTATAGAAACCACGCAATGGCATCGTATGTCCGCACTGTACTGCACACAAGGCTTGATAATACAATGAAAGAGACAAAAAACAACAGAAAGGGTGGTGAAGACATGATTACCGACTTGGAACGGTCAGTAGGCAATAAGGCCTACTGGTTATCTTGAATCCATTTTATATGTGCACAATCCTCACTATTATCCTGTCTTCAGCGCCCAAATAGACAATACAGTGTAAACAAAACTACGTCCCATCAAAAGGTATTCTCTAACAATAAAGTCCACATCCAGAGAAACTAACTAAAGAAAGACATACAAAATAATAAACATCTCAGGATGTATCCAGAATCGTACTGAAAAACCATAGTAGTTGCAGCTAAAGAGAAACCCAATCTAGGGTACGACCAGAAAACCCGAGGGACGATGCAACCACCTCCCTTAGTTGGGGTTTCAGTAGGTACAATCATAGAGTCCCAAGAGGTTATCCAGTCATCGCACAAGTGAAAAGTGAAGCGTAATGACTGACTGTAGAGGGGTCAATCACTAAACATGCAGTGCGCTGTAAAATCAAAGGGTTATATCCTTTTCTGACGAACTTCCTGATTACATTTGTAAAGCGGTCAGGAAACCCGTCAGACCCCTTTAACTTTCGAAGTCTGTAGACCACATCTCCATAAAATGAGGGTTGTGATATGCCTAGTCGCAGAAGGGTTTTAAGGTTGGTGTTGTACTTTTCCAGCAGGCCCTCGGAGGCGGTAGAATTTAGAGAAAGATCTACGTAGTTTGTGATAACGAAAACCCTGCTGAAGAAGTTTACTTGTAATAACTTGATTTCGATCATTGAAGTCTATAACATCATAACACGCTCTAGCAAATCGAATAAGCTGGGAGATGAGGTAGGACGAGGTACATCTCCATCCAGTTGTGGATAGTTAACGATGTTAAAATTGAAATCATTTCTCTATTCATAGATTTTATTATGAATACAATCATTTAAATCGAGAGATGGAGATCGAGAAATCAGCTACTGTATCCGAACTGTTGAAGTTTTCTATATAGATCATGTAGATATATCGGGAAAATGGACACATCCTGTTAGCCATGTTTTTCAATGCATCAGGTCGGTTTTTAGCAATCTTGAGAGAAAATAACCTTATTATCATTTCTGTGAAATTATTTTAAATTCTGATTAGTAATTTAGAATCTTTCCAAATTTTTCCTTTTCATTGCCATAGCAATCATGTGTTTTGGTGTACTATCCTAATTTAACTATTTTGATAAAAGTTTCATAAAAATTGGCATAGTCGTTTAAAAGATAGATAGATAAATAGATGGATGGATGGATTGGATGGATGGATGGATGGATGGATGGATGGATGGATGGATGGATGGATGGGTGGGTGGGTGGGTGGGTGGGTGGGTGGGTGGATGGATGGATTTAAGATATTATAAAAAAAATCAAAGAAGAAGACGTTTAATGTTTTTTCCCTACTCTTTCCAATAGCTACCAGGTTTTTGGATGGATCTGGCCCAATTTTAACTATTTTGATAAAGGGCCACTCGAAAATGCTTACGATTAGATTATTTTAAGTAATTTCAAAAAATATTTCTTGTTGCCATAACAACCAGGTTTTTGGTGGATCCTCCCAAGGATGTTTCCTGTAAACTTTCATAAACATTGGCTACGTCGTTTAAGAGATGTCGTTTGAAGTTCTTCATATAACTATATAGGGAATATGGCCTCGCCCCATGGCAGCCATGTTTTCAACGTAACAGCTTTGTGTTTTTTTAATTCTGACCAGTATTTTCAGAGGAGATAGTTTTTAAATTTTTGCTTGTGTTGCCATAGCAACCAGGTTTTCGAATGCATGATTTTGGTACAGGACGATCCAAACGTGTTTCCTGTATTTTTAATTTGCTAAAAACGAGTTCTGTATTGCAAAAGGCACCAATCGCTTCAATGCTGATATATTTTCGAAGTTGTGTTATAAATATTGATTGAGCAATTGGGCAAATTTACCGAATTGTTGTTATCCCCAGGAGGTTATACTATTGACTATAGTATGTAGATTATGTACCCCAGGGGTCTTTGTACCACTGACCAATACAATGCTGTACCCATGTCAACCCTTGTATGTGTGTGGTGTCGCATTCTTTATTTTATTTATCCTATAAATGTTCTTTGTTTTGAATGCTTGTTTTTAATTTATTGGTTCTGAGAAGTAATAAAAAACTCCAAAAGCAAATGAGACAATTTAACTGTTGATTCCCAGGGTTGCATACACAATCATTATTAAAGAAAGTTCTATATATCAAACGGTCCCAAAAGATCACTACATTGACATGTGGGACACATATTACCAAGATATATTAGCTGGCTTTGCGTTTAACTGGCCTAGGGTTAAAATGGCAGACGAATATCTTCGCAGCTTTACTCCACTGAGCTTTACTCAACTGCTACTATGAGTACGAAAAGTGCGACGAACAGACGTCTTGGCTGACTGACAAAAGAACTTTATTTGTATACCTCAGGAAAATTCTTTATTCCTGAGAAAACACACACGCGTTGGCAATGCGTCAATCAAGAACTCCTTAGAGAGCCACAGATGCGGTGTATATGAATATGTATTGCGACATCTGTATAAATGTGCATGTGGATGCACTCTCTTGTGGGTCGGTTCACTGTGGGATACAATCCGCCGTAGGTTAATATATATAACAAATAATGTCAACAATGCTGAGAAAAACACAATCAATGAATCGGTCAATGAACGTATAAACGTATTGCATCATGAACAAATATGTCTTTATAGAATTGATCCTGTTTTTTCTAAGGAAATATAATAAGGAATAAAGGATCTCAGCGTCGTCACGTACATGTAGTATACGTATTGCGGAAAGTTGGTATTTTAAGCGACTTTTAGTAATATGGAAATGAAACTGTAGAAGATCCGGAAATGAAATGGGGTTTACATACTGTTATTACATCATATTAGGGTATACCGGGGCAACAAGGAGCGAAACCTCCAGTGGAAGAAAACTCGACGACTCGAGGAGTTTTTGTTCTGTTCATGTGGAGATTTAAGGCTTTGAGATCAGTTGTACAACTGATGGAATCATTGAACAACTGAAGTTTGGTTATTTATTTTAATTTCAAATTGTTAGATAAATAAGGTGAATACAGCCTTATTGCATAAAGAAATACTCAATGCAGTGATTTGTAAGCACTTCTTGGTTTACTACAGTCTTTAAAGTTGAACATTATCGGCAAATAAAATCACATTGCAATCGCCTCCTGTCTCTTTAACGCTACTTCCACCGATTAGAAAGCCATTTCCTTTGTTGTAGAATATATGAAAGAGTAAAATTAGTGTCTTTAACGCTACTTCCAACGATTAGAAAGCCACTTAATTTGTTGTAGAATGTATGGAAGCGTACAATAAGTATCGTTTATTTCTTCGAGATAATAATTATGTGTCAATCTGCATTAAACGGAACTTTTGTTCTTCTTTTAACAACAAGTATGAAGTCGAATAGGAAATGCAGCTTTCACAGAGCTCAGTAAACCCAAAAACACGCAAAACGACAAACATGAATGGCAATTCTAAGTAATAAAGGCATATGACGTCACAAACACAAAAATGGTTCGCAATAGGGCCACCGTCTTGGAACGGTCAGTGGCAAAATATAACAACACGTGTGTGTTTTCTCCTGAATAAACCCTATTTATATTCAAAGTGCAATCTCCTGTTCAATAACCTCTTTGTATCGTGGTATTTTCTTTTTTATCTCAATAATTAATAACGTAATTTTCGTTTCTTGTTATAACTCTACTTGCCTAGTATTTAAAATGAAGCCAAGGAGAGGAGAGCAACCTGATTGAAGTTGAATGAAAACGGAGGTGCTATTGTAGATGATTTTAGATTCCATGTCCTAGTCATGCAGCCGAGCGAACGAATTGTACAAATCTGAAAGGTTACTATTAATGCAAGGTAGCTTCAGGCGAAATTTCATAAAACACATCTAACTGTTCACTTAGCGTACAAATAATTCAAATAAACTATCAAGTCTTCAAGTATCTACATCATTATGTCATCAGTCATACCATTATTGCGTCTTGCACATGAATCAAACAAATACAAGTGGGATAAACGTAAGTATAAAAGCCAAACAGAAAATGCAGCTTTCACAGAACATATTAAACCTCAAAACACGTAAAACGACAAAAATAATGGAAATGTTAATAACGAATAAAGGCATATGACGTCACAAACGCAAAAAGGACAATACAACATTAAATGTATTATTAGTAACTTCTGTACAGGCCAAAACGATTCTTTGATATGAATTATTGAATGTTATATGTTAATGCGCAATAATATCGTCTCCTATAGAAATCTTCATGTTAATAAGGAATATAGTCATATGACGTCACAAACACAAAAAGCAGAATACATCATTAAATGTATTATTAGTAACTCATGTACAGGCATAAACGATGATTTGATATGAATTAGTGAATGTTACATGCTAATGCGCAATAATATAGTAAACTATAATTTTGTGAAAGCTGCTTGTCTTGTTCGACTTTGGACACGATACTATTGCTCATTACCATATAACGTTTAGGAGGATATCGATAATTCATATCAAAGCATCGTTTTGGCCTGTACATGAGTTACTAATAATACATTTAATGTGATAATAATTGGACAGCTATTGTTTGAGTATATATGATATTCAAAGTTTAAAATGCTATTAAAATGAGTTTAGGAAAACTGTGAAATTTCACATGCTTAAGTAGACGGATCATATAATTATTGTATTCCTAATCTGCTTTGCTCTGAGGGCTCGAACACATTTTCTATTTCTATCTTTTCTTTATTCATTTTAAAGGACTTGAGGCGGTTAAACATAATTATGTTTGTCAATACAAATATAATTTCACATTTCACGTTTCTTGGGTAATATACGTGCAAATGAATACAAGTGGACGTCATCATATGCGCGGTTGAATTATTCATGAAATTGTCTTGAAACGTTATGAAATCGTCTGGTAATCTCGCCGACTCGGTTATGGGGCTTTAAGGCTTATAACCGTCCCTGTTTTGGGAAAGTGTTTTTTTATTGAATTATACGTACATCTGATTACAATATGAACCCAAAAAAACTAGTAATTATGAGGTGTAAACGATTTTACATCTGATAATTGATAAAAAGGACACAGAGCCAAAGCCCTGTCGCCGCAAATGTGATATAACTATGGTTTATATTCATACTGACAGACATTACAATTCTTAGCACACTTTTCTTATATTTAGTACAAATATCTTTTAACTTAAAGCGTTGATTCAAATTGCAATTTCCATTGGAGCCCATGTATTGTGTGAACCAACATTTACTTTTGTCAGCCTTTTAACCCGTTTGTGTTTGTAATGCATCATGCTTTTTTTTAAGGACCTATTTCCCAACGTTAAATGATCATTCAAAAAGCACGGAAAGCTTGCTTATTTACTGCTAAGATGCTACATGACCGATTAGCTCAGGTAGATAAATTGAGGCCCGAGTAAAGTTTTTTTTTTTAAAAAACCATTGTTATATTGAACCGTACCTAGGGAAATGTAGGGAAAAGCAGTATACATTATTTGATTTTCACTTTTATAAAGATGAAAATAATTAATTAACAAGTTAGATGTACTGATATCACCTTCTAATTGATTAGAATTCATTAAAACACAAATATAACCAACTAATGACAAATATGTTTTTATGTTTATACCCCGCTTTCACAAATTCCAGTCGCATCGAGGCACGTTTGTCCCGTCGGGTCCCGTAACACATTTGTATTACTACTGTATTTCTCAAGCAAGTTAGAATGGGTTGTTCCCAAACTTCATATACGCATAACAACTGATGACCTTATGTCCCTCTGCCTATATGAATTCAATCGTTCGTGTTTGTAGTGATCAGTGGTAAGCTGGCACCTGCTAATGACACGTTCGTGTTTATAGTGATCAGAGGTAAGCTGGCACCTGCTAATCACACGTTCGTGTTTATAGTGATCAGAGGTAAGCTGGCACCTGCTAATGACACGTTCGTGTTTACAGTGATCAGAGGTAAGCTTGCACCTGCTAATGACAGGTTCGTGTTTGTAGTGATAAGAGGTAAGCTGGAACCAGCTAATGACACATTCGTGTTTGTAGTAATCAGAGGTAAGCTGGCAACTGCTAATGACACGTTCGTCTTTGTAGTGATCAGTGGTAAGCTGGCACCTGCGAATGACACGTCCGTGTTTGTAGTGATCGGAGGTAAGCTGGCACCTGCTAATGACACGTTCGTGTTTATAGTGATCAGAGGTAAGCTGGCACCTGCTAATGAAAAGTTCGTGTTTGTTGTGATCAGTGGTAATCTGGCACTTGCTAATAACACGTCAGTGTTTGTAGTGATCAGTGGTAAGCTGGCACCTGTTAATGACACGTCCGTGTTTGTGGTGATCAGAGGTAAGCTGGCACCCGCTAATCCTCGTTCGTGTTTGTAGTGATCAGAGGTAAGAGGGTACCACGTAATCACACCTACGTGTTTGTAGTGATCAGAGGTAATCTGGCACCTTCCAATCATACGTTCGTGTTCGTAGTGATCAGAGGTAAGCTGGCACCTGCTAGCCACACGTTTGTGTTCGTAGTGATCAGAGGTAATCTGGCACCTTCTAATCATACGTTCGTGTTCGTAGTGATCCGAGGTAAGATGGCACCTGCTAATCATACGTTCATGTTTGTAGTGATCAGAGAGATAATCTGAAACCTGCTAATGACACGTTCGTGTTTGTAATGATCAGAGGTAAGCTGGCACCTGCTAATGACACGTTCGTGTTTGAAGTGATCATAGGTAAGCTGGCAACTGCTAATGACACGTTCGTGTTTGTAGTTATCAGAGGTAAGCTGGCACCTGTTAATGACACGTTCGTGTTTATAGTGATCAGAGGTAAGCTGGCACCTGCTAATGACACGTTCGTGTTTATAGTGATCAGAGGAAAGTTGGCACCTGCTAATGACACGTTCGTATTTTGTAGTGATGAGAGGTAAGCTGGCACCTGCTAATGACAGGTTCGTGTTTGTAGTGATCATCGGTAAGCTGGCAACTGCTAATGAAACGTTCGTGTTTGTTGGGATCAGTGGTAAGCTGGCACCTGCTAATGACACGTCCGTGTTTGTAGTGATCGGAGGTCAGCTGGCACCTGCTAATGACACGTTCGTGTTTATAGTGATCAGAGGTACCTGCTAATGACACGTTCGTGTTTGTTGTGATCAGTGGTAAACCGGCACTTGGTAATAACACGTCCGTGTTTGTAGTGATCAGAGGTAAGCTGGCACCTGCTAATGACAAGTTCGTGTTTGTAGTGATCAAAGGTAAGCTAGGACCTGCTAATGACACGTTCGTGTTTATAGTGATCATAGGTAAGCTGGCACCTGCTAATGACGCGTTCGTGTTTGTTGTGATCAGTGGTAAGCTGACACCTCTCAAACACACGTTCGTGTTTTTAGTGATCAGAGGTAAGCTGGCACCTGCTAATGACACGTTCGCGTTAGTAGTGATCAGAGGTAAGCTGGCGCCTGCTAATGACACGTCCGTGTTTGTAGTAATCAGAGGTAAGCTGGCACCTGCTAATCACACGTTCGTGTTTGTAGTGGTCAAAGGTAAGCTGGCACCTGCTAATGACACGTCCGTGTTTGTAGTGATCAGAGTAAGCTGGCACCTGCTAGTGACACGTTCGTGTTTGTAGTGATCAGAGGTAAGCTGGCACCTGCTAATCACACGTTCGTATTTGTAGTGATCAGTGGTAAGCTGGCACCTGCTAATGACACGTTCGTGTTTATAGTGATCAGAGGTAAGCTGGCACCTGCTAATGACACGTTCGTGTTTGTAGTGAAGAGAGATAAGCTGGCACCTGCTAATTACTCGTTCGTGTTTGTAATGATCAGAGTGAAGCGGGCACCTGTTAATCACACGTTCGTGTTTGTAATGATCAGTGGTAAGCTGGCACCTGCTAATCACATGTCCGTGTTTGTAGTGATCAGAGGTTAGCTGACACCTGGTTATCACACGTTCGTGTTTGTAGTGATCAGAGCTAAGCTGGCACCCGCTAATCCTCGTTCGTGTTTGTAGTGATCAGAGTTAAGCTGGGGCCTGGTAATCACACGTGGTTGTTTGTTGTGATCAGAGATAAGCTGAGTAGTATAGATATGTTTTACCAGCACAATTCCCCAGAGCGGTCTTCAAACCCAAACAACTATAAAATGTGTTAGCCATGGCAAAAAACATAAATGATAGGCATACTTGAGGTAAAAGCCCTGAAACATATTATTAATTACTTGAGCAAACCCACTCTAGGAACCCCCACCCCACCCCACCTCCCTTCCATATCTGTACTACTTATTAATCCTGTTTATCACTTTAATACATAATATGTTTGCTCGTACAGTTCAACTAAAAACATTAGCAATTATTTAAGCAAAGTCAGACGGAACCGGACAGTAGTCTTCATCATCGCTGTACATATCATAGAATTTACTTATACGCCAATGTATCTGGCCCATTATCTAGTTTGTATATTTTATCACCATAAGCTGAAAAGCTCTTTTTATTGATTTCGCAGCTGTTCAGCTTGTGTTTGTTAGATCTGATAACTTTCATCTTGTGATGAGCTTCCTTTGCTGTGAGTAAAATGTTTTTTTATAATCATCGTGTGCTATTTGTTTTAAAACAACACACTTTTTAACACCCTTGGATTATTTTGTACTAACCTCATTATCTAGCATATACGAATATAGTTTACTTCGTAGTCCAACATATTCAACAATAGGTATACCACACGTTTCATATTTCATCTTGCCAATAACCTTTTTATTATCATTAAAATGAAACTTACTTTTTGGATCATAATCACAATTATCAGAACGTTCTTTATCCTTGTAAAAGTCTGCATACACATATTTTGTTTTTATTTCATAACACAAGGAATCGGTAGCAGTAAATAATAATTTAGCTTTTTCATCATATTAATTTAATTGTAGTTGTAATGGAAATCATACATCACATATTTCGACAAGTCTAAAATACACATGCCAACATAACAAGGACGATTTAAAACTAATCGTTCTTTTATTCTGTTTATGGCAAATAAATTTCCATTAAAATGTTTACAAGAAATACATTAAGATCTTGCTGCATATTTTAAAAAGACCTCCTCGTCGTGAGTTAATTAAACATTAATTCTTTTTCTCAAATTTTCCATAGTTTTACCAAAAACTGAATTCTTCATCAGTTTGAAGAAATCCTTTTTAAAAGCATTTTTACCAGCTGTTCTCTTAGCAGTATTAAAGTCTACGTATATCTTCAACCACTATGATTCGTCAAACTGAGTATTCCGTGTATTTTTGTTACCTTTAATCCAAGCCTTTTATACAATTCTAAGTTTCTAAAATGCACGACATACTTTTCTTTATTTTTCAGCGTCGTTACAAGTTGATTAACATTTCAATGTCCCAATTTACACTTTTGTTTTAAATTTTTGTAATAGTCTGACAACCACTCATCTTTTATATTTAAACTTTCTGTGGCAAGAGGATAATCATTATGTGAGTCATGCAGTTTCTTGTGATACTCGATATCACACTCAACAATGTAATTTTATTTTCCATTTTCAAACTTATCAACCCACTTAAAGTTACCAGTAGGCAACGGTTGGCACATAGCCCATCCATACAAGTTATTAGCATCAAGACATATTATGTACTTGTTTTTTTTTTCTTGTCGTAGTTTTTCATATATTTTTTGTAAGCCTGTGAATATCTGTTTGCAATATAACTCGTACCGCCTTTTAATCCTTTTTCCACAAACAAATATTGATCAATATCAGTGATTAAGTCAAGTTGGATACCAGTCATCTTAAGGCATGCATCCTAGGCTAAACCAGGACTACTAAAGTAATGACAAGGATCTAATTTGTAATACTCAATGCACATTTTTCTAAAGTTTGCAAAAACATCTGTCAGCAACAGCACATCAGTCTTAAGATACAGATCATGATATTCTCCCCATATTTTTAATCTTGAATGTTTTCCATATTTTTTTAGCGTGTTCATAATCTCATCTGAAATGTGTTCATCATTTAATTGAGAATAAAAGTGTTTTTTTTTCAGGTAATTTAGTTTCCTGAAAACCTTTAAAACTGTTAATGTAATCATAAGGATAAACACCTTTTCTTTTTATTAATTCCAGCTTGTCGTCAAAGTATTCTTGCGAGTTGTATTGAAACTAGGGGATGATTTTTACTAAATTTGTTAATGATTGAGACATAAACTGAAACTGTCAATAAACACCAAACTTTGTCCTAACTTAAAAGCCAAGTACTTTTCCATGTTATTTGGTATAACATTTGTTTTGTTTGAACTTTCCGATGTGTTGCATTATAAAGTGAGAATCATATCCTCTCAAGTTATGAAACACAACAGGTATTGTTTTAGTCAGCCTGAAATTAATATTACATATATCGTGAGCGCTTCTCCTATACTTTCCAGTTATATGATGATGATCTCTAACTTTTCTAGTAGAGTTTTCATATGCTACTGTACGACCCGCGTCACCTTTTTAAAAAGTTATTACAAAACCATTACCACAAATATGACATGATTTATATTCTTGGAATTTAGCTTCTTCCAGCGACATCACCAAATCGTTCTTAAAATGTGTATTCATAGTTTTCTTGCACCACTTTTCTTCTTCTATCATTTTTTCTAAAAACTTGTTAACATCATTTGGTCCTCTGTACGTTACAACTGGTTTTGAATATTGATCATCATAACAATAAACAACCTTATACCCATAGCCACAATCAGTATGCTGCTGGTATGCTTCCGTGTATGATTCTTTAGGATTTTTAAAAATCGAAAAAATACTTTTGGTTACTGCTTTATAATCAGCATTTATAACTAAGGAACCATTATCTGCCTGTCGTAGTTTTTAAAATAAACCTTTTCATCTTTGTTTGGCATCTCTACTGCTTGTTTTCCGTTAAGTGAAAGACAAACAGGCTTACGTTTTTTAGCACCCTTTCTAATGTAAAGCACTGCAAGCGTCTTCTGCAAAACATTTTTTCTTTATGCAATGTTTGATTATACATCAAACTGTTAAAGTTTTTTATCCACACATAATAATTTTTTTCTTTTTGGGGATCAAAAGCATATCACATATTTCCTCTGCTTTATTTTTTGATATGTACAAAGGGTATACTTGATTATTTTCATATCCAAATATGTTAAAACAAATGTTGTTTTGTTTTTCTATTTTTGGGATTTGTTTTAATCCTTTATAATTTAGATCTCCAATATGCATTTTATAATTTGATATTCTTTGGGGATTTTTTTTCAACAGGAAAGTTACAAGCTAAATGGCACCATCTAAAGCACTCGTTATCTTTGTCATTTTTAATATTTATTAATCCTTTTTTAGCATTAGCAAATTAAAATAAGAGCTACCAAGCAAGGGCTTATACTTCATTCTGTTTATGTAGTGTCATCTAATACCTCAATTTTGCAACCACTCCCCCATTTGAATCCAATTTCCAACTCTGTTTACAATTTCCTGGGATGCTTTATCCAGTGCCTCGATAATATTATTTTCAAATAATATTGTTTCTGCTTTGGAGGTAAAGAAAGCCGTTTTATATGTGGTTGCATCATCAGTTCCATTCATTGCTTTTTTAAAAGTATATTTTAAATTAACGCTCATTTTGAAACCGTTAGTTTGTTTTAAGAAAATCTACATCGGCGTTTCGTGTGGTATTCATTTGGGCGAGCGGATCATTGCTTACAACATCTACCCTAAAAACTTTAAGATATTGTTTGGGAGATTTTTCAGTTTCTTTAATGTTTAGCTTGGGGGATTTTTTAATTTCTTTCTTGCTCATATAGCATTTTATATTTTCCTTTCTAATTAAATAAAAAAAAAATTTTTCAACGGGAATGATGCTAAAATCTCTAATTTCGTCACCATCTATTTTTTCAACCAAAATGGCATCATCTTTTGATACTGTAAGGGTATTTATTTTCGCAACCAAAATGGTATCATCATCGCTATCAGCGTCATCATCTTCTGATACTTCAAGAATATCTATTTTTTCAGCTAAAAGAACATCTATTTTTTCATAACGCTCAATATCAATATCACCCATATGATTTTTTCCCCTTAATTAATTCTTTCTTAAAATTGTCAACCTTTTTGTTAACTGCATCTGTTTGGTCTTTTTGAAAAAATATTGATTTCTTTTGTCGCCCGATCTGTAAACATCTTTACAATCCAGTTACTATCACTCAATTCAATAGATTCTTCCAATTGTTTCATCTGTTTGTTTTTTTATCTCCTCTTGATCATAAGAGTATTTTTAAAATCAGCTACTGTCATCACAACTTTTCATATACTACAGATTATATTATTTGACCATAAATAATATAATCAATTTCTTTATCTAAAAGTTGACTATAGTAAGCAATACAAGATTGCTCGGTTATAAAACCCTCAGTCGCTGATGTGACTGCTTTATCACAGAAAGTATGCAGCTTGTTTATTTCTTTCTTTGTTATGTTTTTTGATAATTTTAGTTGATGGTTATTATTTCTTTAGTCAAATCCTTGAAGTTCTTATAAACTAGCAGCTGTCTGTCAAGTTTATTTGTATTTTCAAAATCAATTAGTCGTGCGTGTATCTTTTGATTTTTTATAAAGTCTTTTATTTTTATCTGTTCCATTACTCGAGTGAATAGGTCATTGTTTATGCCTATTTTAAAACATCATTTTACATCATAGCGTATGAATTGTAAATATTGTGAAAGAGTTTTAGACGTTATTTATTTTCCTAAAATATGCCTAGATTGTGTTTTATTTTATATAAGCAACTGCAAACATTGTGTCAAAACCAAGTAATGTTACAAATGCTATAATGCATGTATTAATTGTAATGGCACATATGAGGTTTTTAACAACGAGCGCATTTGCCTTAATTGTGGAGTTCAAAACGGTTACAATCTTATTGAAGGTTACAACTACAACCGAAAGAAAAACTATTTACCATAGAAAGTACCATTTGGATAAATACTTGATAGCACATAATTTATCTCCTACGGAAAGACAAAGATTTGAAGAGCTGTTTTACAAAATTGTAAAGATTTTGGATAAAATAGAGGGTCGAAAAATATCAATCAAAATTGTAAAGATTTTGGATAAAATAGAGGGTCGAAAAATATCAATCAAATTTGAATACATTTTTTTTCCAGAAAATATTCAAAATATTAAAAATAAAAAAATAAACAAAACCGATTAAAACAAAAAGGAAGGGTAGGATATGGAAACAAGTTGAAAAATAATTACGACTGGATACCATGACCGTTTAACTTGAACAGATGCTCTTTAGGAGCATCTCTAAGCATCTCTGATAGTTTAATCCATTCAGCTTGTATTTTTTTATATACATTTCCAAAGATTCTGTAAAGTTATCATTCTTTTGCATTTCTAACATTTTATTAAAGGCAATTCTAATTACCTTTTCCTCATTTGCTAGTCTTATGGTTGTTCGGACAAATGAAAGAAGTTGTTTAAAACTTCTATGATGTGTTTTCAACAAAGTCTTTTTTTCTGCTATGCTTGTTTTGATCGCTAAAACAGCAACTACTGGAGGCACTGCGCCAACTACAGCCACGAAAACAGGAATTAATGCTAGAACAGCACCACAATCAATTATTCAACTGGGAATCTGTAATGTTGTGTTTATAATACCGCACAATTTATAACTGCTATAATATGCAGCTACAAGTCGTGTCAAGTGATCAATTAATTCTTCTTTGGTTTTCATGTATAATTACAATTAGACAATAATTTAATCAAATATTTAGAAAATATTGCTCATGTTCTTTGGTGATATTTTACCTATTTTTAATAATTCATCGATTATGCTAATACCTTCATTTATTTACTGTGGACTATTATTTCCTGATTCGATACTTCCGCATACTAACTCCAGATCATTAACCAAATCATCAGGACTATTGTAATATTCAACATCAGCACAACCTCCTGAAATCTTCTTAAACTTTGAAGAACCTTTATGAATTGGTAAACCAGATAATTCTGCTAGTTCCTTCAAAGCAATTTGGGACAGCTTTCAATACGTTTTTTTTTATTATTGTAACGCTTTGTTATCAAGTCTGTAAAATCACCTTCTACTTTTAGGTCTAGCACAACTGCTTCTCCTTGTTTGGCAATAAGTTTGTGATGACCAACAAGCTTAGGTAAATCATTTTGTAATATTCCATAGTGACCATCTTTGTCGACTTTGTAGGAAATTTTATTTGTTATAATCCCTTGCCAAAGACGGGAGCATTTTCAATTATAGCCAGAAGCCTACTTCTGTAATATCGTAATCCGTCTGACTCTCTTTCCAAAGCTTCTTTTTCGTCTTTTATGTTTTTCTCTAATGTTTTATCTTTTTCCTTTTTCATTTGATTAGCGAGATTAGTCCTTGCTTGGCCAATATCAGAAATTGCTTCAGAAGCCTCTTTAACCATTGTGCCAAAAAAAATAATCATATTTATCCTTAAGTATTTCCGATGGTAATGGAAATTTGCGTCTCTCCATCAGATCTTATTAATTCCAGCATCTGGATCAATCATTTTTGCCTGTTCGGCATGCTTTATTATTTTACGAGGCCCCTCATTAAATAACTGGGGTAATCCCTGGTACGTTTTTTGTTCTTGTTCTTCCTCACCTATTGCTGCCGGAAGAGTGGCTAATTGCTGACTTATTTCCGGAAGAGAAGCTAACTGCTTAGTTAACTGTTCTGACTGACTTTTTATTTCGCTAGTAACAGATTTAAATATTTCTGTGTATAAATCACGGCTAGCTTCTTTTTCTATTTCTTTCGGATAACTTTATTCTCGTATTCTTTAACAAGCTCACTCGCTTTTTATCTACTAATTCTTTCCATTCGAACAAAGGCATCTATAATATAAGGTTAGATTAAAATAAGATAAATCAAGATAAGTTAAAATAAGTTAAATCATATTATGTTTAAAATATGATATTTTTTTTGGTTGTTTTTTTGTCTAGAGGTTTTGCCGGGGATTTTGCTTTTTTTGTTTTTCTTCTTTTTGTTCTTTTCTTTCATTGACTTAATATTTCGCGTGCTGTTGCATTTTATTCTTTTATTTTTTGCAATCTGTTATTCAGACGTGTTATCATTTTTTCTGCCGTTGTCGTTTTTAACTGATTATTGATTCCCCTTGTTTCGGCTTCCAGTGCTATGGGATAAACAATATTGGGATGTTCTTCGGTTTTTGATAATTTTCCCGGGTTTTAAAAAGTTGTTACTTTTCTGTAATCGGGTTCTTTTTGTTTTGCTGGTTCGGGAAGTTTTTCTGAAATATTTTTCAAGACGTAATACATGTACCTAACTTGGTTAGCTTTAATACATTCTTTTACTGTTCCAAGTTGTTTGCAACGAGGGATTTGCTTTATTCCACAATACATTTTAGACATATATAATAGTAAGACAATATTAATATTATCCAAGTATTATTATAATGGAAATTCCAAACTATGACATGAAATACAAACGATCGTGATTTTAAACAAATATGGAACTTTATGCAAGACTGTTGTTATAGAATGTTAATTTTTGGTAATTCAGGTTCTGGCAAAACAAACACATTAGTTGTTTGCTAAATACTTGGAACAGTCGAAGTATCAGGTCTTGTCGCAAAAACTTGAAAAAATAGCAGAAAAGAATAAAATCTCAGTCGAAGACATATTAGAATGTTCAAATGATGAAGTTATCCCTGTGGATACTTTATATTCAGATAATCAGAAGATAGTCATTTTTGATGATTATGTTTGCGAGCGCAATCAAAACGATATTGTTATTATTTCATCCAGGGAAGACACAAAAATTGTTGTGCAATTTATTTATCTCAATCTTATTACAAAACTCCCAAAGACATTCGGTTGAATTGCTCTCATTACATCTTCTTTGCGACTCCAGTTAATCGTGAGCTGGGTATGCTTTCCAACAAACAAGATGTCAGCAAAGATCAGCATAAAACAGCAACTGACAAGCAGTACGACTTTCTGTATCTTGATCGTCCGAGGAAGTAAGTAAAGCGTAACTAAAACGGTGAAATTTAATGTAATATATATCACATATAATGGGACATTTTAACGACCTTGGCGAGGAAGTTACTTCTGGCAGTGTTAATATAACAGATTTTGGTATTGTGCTGTCTGAGTACGTAAAACAAAAACATCTGGTTAATTATCTTCACAAGGGTAAAAACCAGAAAAATGTTTTAAAAAGTGATCTTAACATGAATAAGAATAAAATTACCAATGTTGGTAATCCAGAAAAATTAGGTGATGCAGCAACAAAGCAATTTACTGTAAGAAGAGTAGATCATACGTAATTTTAATATTGATAAAATTCCAGATATGATGAAAAATTTGACAACGGGTGTTGATGATAAACTAAGTCAAATACAAAAACAGTTACAAGCAAACCGTGAAAAAATGATTGAAATTCAAAATGGTTTAAAAGATGAAATAAAACTTCTAGGTGATGCTTTGAAAGAGTTAGAAAAGAAAGAAGATGGATCGGAAGATAGCGATCTCTATAAAAAGTTAGGCGAAAAAATACAAACTGAAGTTGAAAGTATTAATGAGCGAATTAAAGAAATCAATAAACAAATGGTTGATAACAATGAACTGGAATCTGCTATTGCTGATGCTTCAAAACAAATGAGGACTTTTGCTACCTAAATAACTCAGATTAAAATATTAAATGAGCAGATAAACACTAACGTTGGCGATATCAGCAAAGCGTTTGAAGACTAAACAAGAAAATGGTTGGCAGCAAGACGCTGGAGACTGCTCTGAACAAACTGGTTGACACCAATAAACTAGAAACTGCTACTGATGATGTTTCAAAGCAATTAAAAGCTGCCCAGGATGAAAGAAACAAAGCTTTTGATGGCGAAATATCTTCTCTTGAAGAGCATAATCAAAAGTCTGATAGTAGGCACACAGCACTTCTTGGGATAATTTACGATTTAAGGGTGAAAGTAGAAAATGTAGGACAGATTCTACTGTTTGAATATACAATAGATGATGGCATAATCGTCATGCTAGATCGTGCTGGCTATGTATCATATCCAACACGAAAACCACTTGAAAGAACCAAACGTGCTGGTTTTCTCAAGGCATTTACTCTTACATATAGTTCATTGGTAAAAATTGAAGAATATGCTACAGAAACGAATGGAGGCTTGATAATTGTAAAACCAGGGCGTTATATAGTTGAAGCAGACCTTGCATATGCTGTTGCAAATACAAACATTCGTCATGTGGAGTCTTTTAGTGTGTTTACTATAAGTATCGATGAGTCATTTGCTCAACCAAAAATAGAAAATGGTAAACGAATAATAAAAGGAACATTTGAATCATATCTTCCGAAATGTCATTATTGGAAAATCTCTCCAAATATAAATTATGAAGCTACTCAAGTTATCAATTTTGATAAATCAAGTTATAAACTGTATTATAAAGGTGATTAATTTTATCTACTAATATGTATAATGGAACAAAAAATTCTATTATCATCAGAAAAAGCGTCAATAATTAATAGCTCAAATGCATCGAGTAATTTTACAACTGTATTTGACAGACCATTAATATTAGGCAAGAATAAACAGTATGGCATTGGACTCGATAAGATTAATTCTATGACTTACTCATGATATACTATTAGTGAAGATTTTAATAACAAAGTGATAAGGTATCACAATGGAACGAATTGGAAAACTATTAGTTTTGCAAATGGAAATTACAGTTATGCTGATATCGATAATTACATAAAAGAAACATTGACTGTAAATGTTGATTTAACCGATGACTCACCTGTCTCAATAAAAATTGAGTTTGATTTATCAAGTTTCAAATGTTTAGTTACCATTCACAATAAGTTCATGCTTGATTTGAGACAATCAAACTTTCACACTTTAATTGGGTTTGACAAAGATGCAGTTATTAGAAAAAACTAAATTTGGAACTGTAACACCAAACATAACAAATTCTATCGATACATTGGCCATGCCAGATCATTCTATTTTAAAAACAAATATTCACGTACATAGTTATCTGAAACCAACGGGATCCATCTTGCGCAATGATGAACATGACAATTTTACAAATGTTCCTAACGATAGAATGTTTTTAAAACACAAATGCGATGTATTACCAAACAATGATTTTATGTGCGATGACGACATTTTACACAAAATAAATGACGCTATCGAAGATATTGAGATACGAGAATCAAATCGTGAAAATATCGATTCTATGTATAATAATATTTGCAATATTTATTACGAAGAAATGGATTTGAAATTAAAGTATTTCGACTGCAGATATCCAAAAAAGGCACGACGTATCCTCAAACCCTGGTGGAATGAGCATTTATCTTTATTATTTGATGAGTATAGAAAAGCAGAAAAGTGTTATTTAAAATGCACTTATCGAGCTGAAAAGTCAAGGTTACTTTTAGAATTTCGTATAAAAAGGAAAACGTTTGATAAGGAATATAGAAAAGCAAAAAGGCTATTTAATGACGAGGTCAAAATTGGAATTGCGGAAAGTGAAACTAAAAACCCAAAAGAATTTTGGAATAAATTGAAGACTCTGGGTAGAAATAAAACAAATAACAAATTACCAATGGAAGTAAAGCTTGAAAATGGGGAAATTATTAATGATAAAAACGAGGTGTTACATAGATGGCAACATGATTTTTCAGAAATTTATAATGCTGGTGACTCGAGAAAAAATGTTAACTCCAGTGACTTTGAAGCCGATGTTAATATCAATTTAAATAATCAAGATGAATTGAATGTACCGATAACTCTTGCAGAGTGTAGAAAAGTTATTTCTCTGGCCAAGTCAGGTAAAGCCGTAGGAATAGATTGTTTACCATATGAAGTATTTAAAAACGATGTGTCTGTTAATCTTTTATGTAAATTTTTTAATGAATGTATGTCAAGTCACTGTGTTCCGTCTGTTTGGTCAAGGTCCGTTATCAGACCAATCCCCAAAAACGCACAAAATGATCCAAGGATTCCTTCTAATTACAGAGGTATTAGTTTAATACCTACGTCTTGTAAATTATACACAAACGTTTTAAATATTCGGTTAGTAAAATATCTAGAAACAAATGATTTATTAGTCGACGAACAAAATGGTTTCAGACAGAACAGATCTTGCGAAGATCATATGTTTTCTTTGACTTCCATTATTAGAAACAGAAAATCCGAAAATTTGCATACTTTTACATGTTTTGTAGATATGGCGAAGGCGTTTGACCGGATAAATAGGGATATTTTGTATATAAAATTAGCCAATATAGGCGTTTCTGGTAACTTATTAGAAGCCATAAAGGGTCTATATATTGAATGTAAAGCAGCAGTTAATGTAAATGGAAGTTGCACTGATTTTTTTGATATACATTCAGGTGTAAAACAAGGGGACGTAATTTCTCCGACACTTTTCTCTATCTTTATCAATGATCTTGCGTTAGAAATTAAACATTTGGATCTTGGTGTTGAAATAGGAAATGATATCAAAGTAGGAATTCTTCTTTTTGCAGACGACATTGTGTTAATAGCTCCGTCTGAACTTAATTTACAGTTAATGATAAATTTTCTTAACACCTGGTGCTGTAAAAATCAAATGTTAGTTAATATAAGTAAAACGAAAGTAGTACAGTTTCGCAAAAAAAGCCAACCAAGGACAGCTTTTGAATTTCACATAGGTAATACTAAGCTTGAAAAATGTGAAAACTACAAATACCTTGGTATCATATTAAATGAATTTTTAGATTTTACTGAAACAGCAAATGTTTTGAGCGAATCTGCTGGCAGAGCATTTTCGTCATTAGTTTCAAATTTATATAATAAGGTTGATATAATGTATTCATCATACTCCAAGATATATGATTGTAAAATTGTTCCAATTATGGATTATGCCTCAAGCGTTTGGGGGTATAAATGTTACTCTAAGCCAGACACATTACACAATAGAGTTATACGATTTTTCCTCGGCGTACATAAATGTACTTCTAATCCCGCTATTCATGGTGATATGGGCTGGATACCGCCTAAAATTAGAAGACAATTAAACAGCTTACGTTTATGGAAACGACTGATATCTATGAATAATAACAGACTTACAAAAAATATATTTCTTTGGGATTATTCAAAATGTAAAAACAATTGGTCGCATGATATTAAAACAATTTTCAAAGAAATTAACTGTGTTTCGGCCTTTGATAATATGTCACTACAAGATTTTAACAATACGTCTTTTATACACGAAGTTAAAGCAAAACTGATGACAATATATAAGGAAAAATGGCTCAATGATGTTAATTCTCAAACCAAATTGAGCAATTATAAACTTTTTAAAGATACATATGAACGCGAAAATTATGTTCAGTTAAATTTAAGGAAACACATACGCTCTGTGATTGCTCAATTTAGAGCAGGTTCATTGCCAATAGAAATTGAATTAGGCCGATACCACAGAATTCCAAGACAAGATAGAATATGTAAACAATGTCAGGCTCAGTGTGTAGAAACAGAAAATCACTTTCTATTGTACTGCGAGAGGCACAGTGCCTCTCGAATTGAACTATTGCATACATTAAATGAACTGTGTCCAGACACAGCTACCGAGGCAGACAAAATTAAAGTGCTTTTAACAAATGAAAGGATTCTATTAAAAACGGGACAGTTTATTATAAATGCCTTAAAAAATCGTACAAATTAATGTGTACTATATTTTTCATGTTTACTTTTGTTATACCTATTAAATGAGTTGTAAAATCAATAATGCAACTGATATTTCTATAGTGACTAATAAGTCTCATTAGGCTGGGTATTCATTTGTTTACTTAATATTGCCTATATTATACTGTATTGTTTTGTATATGTAATATTTTGTAACGATGTTATTTGTCACTTTAATAAAATAATAAAATATATATGCAATGAGATATGATAAGTAATTCTGTTGTTGATGGATCATACGGGGATGTTATTTATGAAATAAGTACAGCTGACCTTACAAGGTCGTATCCTTTTAAAGATGCGATAAGGGTTGGGTACTGCGAAGTAAACAAAACGATCATTAACAGTATTAATATTTACATTACCGATTTCTCTGGTAAAATTAATAATCTCAACGGAGTTCATACATCATTTCGACTTGTTTTAAAAGAATTAATGTAATATATGTTATATGACAGGTTTAAAAAAAGTTTATGACACTAGTACAGGAACATATACTCAAGTTGACCGATTAACTGGAGCTGTTATATTTGAAATGTTTTCAAAGGTTGGCTCAAAGATATTTAGTGAGTCTGTGAAAACAGCAGGTAAAAAGCCATTAGAAATTGCTGGTAAATAAATCATAGAGATTGGTTCTAAAAAGCTTGGAAATGAAGTAGGGAAAATGGCTGCTGATAAGTTAGTTTCAGTGGTGAAACCTTAACCAAAAGGTGAGATAATTTTAAAAGAACTTACAAAAGCTGCCACAAAAGATGTAGCTAAAGTTGTAGCTGATAATATAATCTTAGAAGATGTAAATACAAAACATAATAGATTACTTTCCGGGAGGGGAACCAAAAGTACAAATGTTCATACAAGAATCAAACGATTAATTAATAAAAAACAATCTAATTAATAGTATATACAGATGTTCAGAAGTGAAAAATATAATACCCTATACGAATATGTACATATTTAGTTAGATACTCCTCTAGTATAACCTGGTAATGCTACTAAACAAATGAAAAGCGGTTATCAATTTACAATAAATGATAGAATTTCTCACTTTGATTGGTATAACGCATATTTTGAAATCAGTTTTCAAGTAAACAAGCTTGCTGATGGAGCCGCTTTCGTAGACGCTGACAGAATTGCTTTAATTAACGATGCAGTCTTCATTAATCAATCAAATTCAAGTAAAGCAAAATGAAAAAAGTTTACGATGGAAATAATCTTTACAGATTTGTTAATGTTAAAAGTTTACTGGAAATGTCTGGCGATTATGCAAGAACAACCGGAGCAAACGAAAACATTCATTTAGACAATACAGCTCTAGCAGAGCTCCGAGATGATCAAGCTGGTTATAATCCAGGATTTGCATCTCGTCATCTTTTCATAATAACTAATCAAAAGGTTGACTCTATAATTCCATTAAACAAATATTCCTCCTTTGAAGGTCTCGAAACAAACATACTGCCTCCTAGGCAAATTCAAATTAGCTTGCAACTGACAGATGATGATGTGCTAATTTTCAAATCAAGTGGTGATGATGGCCGAGTAGTTAATAATAAATTAGTTTTGTGGGTACCTAGAATGATATTTAACCAAGATGGCATAAGTTATGTAATGACAAATCACATGACAAAAACAAGATGGACTTACCTTCGTGAACTGATACAAGAAAGTGGAAGTAGCCAAGCGACCGAGTCCGTATTTAGAATAACGGCTGGTGTTAAAAATCCCAAACACGTTTTTTCGTATTTGCAAAGGGTCGACAAGAGTTCTTCTCAAACACAAAATCCTCATCTTTTAGATACTTTTAAACTAAATGCTATTTACAATCAGCAAAATTGTAAGTTGGAAACGGAATTCATTATGCAGAGACTGAATACAGTTATGATAATATCATCGGAATATTTAGAGATGTTAATAATTATTCTTACAAACTAAATGATAAAGACACTGGAACTTTACTCAATGCAAGTAATTTTCGAACGCTTTTTGGTATGATATATTTTGATTTAAGGTGCACAGGTAATGAGGAAGTCAGTGTTGATCCAAAACAACTAAATTTGAGATATAAATTAAATATACCTCCTGCTGCCTGATATAAAGTATATGCTTTAGTCTTATATGAGGAAAATGTTGCTACTAATACTATCGGAAATGAACTACTTATTGTTTAATTCTAACTTATAATATATATGACTTACCAAAATTATTCAGTAAATTTATAAATTTAACAGATGGTCACAAACAGAGTTTAGCGAGGGCTTATGAGAACAAAAGTGAATTAACACTTAGGTTAAAAAATAACCAACTAACTGGAGATTTTCCTTTGTTGTTAACAACAACTCAAATTAAAAACATTGGTAAAGCTATAGCTGGCTTGTTAACTAAAACAATTTTACCAACAGTTGCTAAGTTTTGTCCAAAGATATTAGAGCCCCTAGCAACAGGAGCACTTAGTGGTCTGGCAAGTACTGGAATCGTAAACTATTCGGAAATAGGATGGTAACTGTTCCTAGTGACAAAAAAAACAAGCACTACTACTTGAATCAAATCATGTATTAACACTACCACACATAAACAAGATAATAAATTCCAAAGGTTATTGCCCTATTAAACTGACAAGGTAACAACAACAAGACGGGGTATTTCTCGGACTGCTGGCATCGCTGGGAAGTCCATTGATTGGATCTCTTATTAGTGGTTTAACTGGAAAAGGGGAAGGACTGAGTTGATCGTGGAAATGGTTTATAAATATACTCACAAATTAGACCATATAAAAGAATTCCATATATAAAAAAGAATTAAGATATAATGAAATGGGTTAAGCAGCTAGGTATACAGAAATTCAGCGGGTTTATAGCAAAAACAAATTACCAATACAACAAAATAAACAAAAATCTGGTATTATTAATCTTGATGATCACACTGGACCTGGTACACACTGGACTTGTTACTATGATAATTATTATTTCGATCTGTTTGGTTTAAGCCTACCAAATACATTTTAGCGCACATAACTAATATAAAATACAACACTATCCAGTACCAAGACAAAATTAGTGTGCTGTGTGGATATTTTTGTTTATTCTTTATTAAAAACTTACAAGAAGGAAATAGTACGTATGATATTCTTTACAAATTATTAAAACCTTACAAACCAGTAGAAAATGAAAATTTCATAAAATCATATTTTGTAAACGAAGTTTAGTCTAATCTTATTTATATATGAGTTATTGTATAAAAGAAAAAATGGTTACTGAAAATATTAATCCTCAGTATGTTTTTAGCAAAAAATGGTAGAAGAATGTTAAAAGCAACATGTACGTCTTGTGGTATTACCAAAACACAGTTTGTTAAAAGTACACAAGGTGGAAATATTGATCATAAAGTGTTACTTCCTTTATTGCCTAAAAAGGGTTTAACAATTCCTGGTTATAAATATTGTTGTGCGGGTAAATGAGTTAGATGCTGTTTGCAAGG